>JAQZBX010110021.1:0-10408 GCA_029593785.1 Cabassous unicinctus
AGAGAAATGGTGTTCACACGTGAACAAAAGTGGAGCATTGCATTTCTTCCTATGGCTTAATCAATATCCCACCACATCAACCCCTAAATACACAGAAACACCCTAACACTCTGTCAGTGGAGATGCTGGGTACTCGGTGTCTGAAATTTAAGTGCAATAGGCTCAGCTCCATTTTTAGCATGCTCTTACATAGTTTCACATTTTCTTCTCTAAGCCATTTTTACCACTGGTCTCTGTTGTGGGCTATTCTCCCATAACTACCAACAATTTTCTCCCAAGTACATTTCTTTTAAATTGTATTAGCATTAAGTTTTCTTTTCTTAGCCAAGTGGATAATATTTAGACTATATGTGATGGGTGAGATAATTTTTTTCACAATAAAAGGTAGTAATAACAATCATTAAACAACTAAAATAAACAAATAATAATATAAGTAATTAAAAAGTCCTGGATACATAAAGAAAGTGCATTGGAGAATTAGGAAACAGATGCATTTGGGGGTTAGTAATCTCGTGCTAAGCAGAGAAAACCATGGAAAACATCAACCTGGGGGAAAAAAAGATGAAAATTTAGATTTCCAGGAATTTTTGAATTATTCACATGTGTTTCATAACTGTGGGAATTGGTTTGAGGGACAACACTGAAGATAAAGAAATCGTTAGAGTTATTTCCATTGGAAGACTATTCCAAGCTACTGAAAATGTGGTTAAGAATAGAGAAATAATTCACCAATGGCATTCCCATTTCACTGACACCACAAGAATATCTAGGCTCTCAGAAAATGTAAACTTTATGAAGGCCAGGATTTTTTACTTTTTTTTTGTTAGTTATATTTTTAATACAGGAGTGTGCCTGACACCTGGTAGATACTAAAATAATTGTTGAAGGAATAAAAACCATAATAGTTGTCTTTTAGGGTTAGAATACATCTTGATTATCCTTAAATTCCCATGTTATCTCATGTATTTTTCTTTTATTATCAATTGATATATCTAAATCTTTACTTTAAAAATATATTTTTACATAGATTCAGACTTTTAGTTTTCTGGGCTGCTCAACATATACCATGAAATGAGTCAGGTTAAACAGTGGGAATTTATGCAGTCATGGTTTGAGGCTGGGGAAAAGTCCAAATCAAGGCATCACCACGGCTATGCATTCTTCCTGAAGACTGTGGCATTCTGGGGCCGTCTGCTGGCGAACCTTGGTCCTTAGCTTGTCGATGGCAAGGCAGCCATAGGCATCTCCTGGCCTCTCCTTCTCTTCTGGGTTCCATTGGTGTTCAGCTTCTTGCTCCCTGTGGCTCGCTCTCTGCCTGAATTTTATTCCACTTATAAAGGACTCCAGTAATAGGATTAAGACCCATCCTGATTGGCAGAGGTGTCACACCTTAACTGAAGTAAACTCATCAAAAGGTCCTACTTATAATGGGTTCACACCCACAGGAATGGATTTAATTTAAGAACGTTTTTCTGGGGTACATACAGCTTCAAACCACCACACAGACAGACAAGTTGCAAGAATAGTATGAAAATTTTCTGTAAATTCTTCACTCAGATTCCCTATGTAATTTGCACACTTTCTGCATTCATGCAATTTTTTTTTAATTATTTGAGAGTAAATTGACAGACATGATGTTCCTTTACTCCTAAATACTTTTGCCTGTTTACCTAAATACTTCAGTGCTCATTTAATCTGGAACACTCAGTCTTTTTGATCTTGGCTTTTCTGACACATATTGTCACTTATTTTATAGAAAATCCCTCAGTTTGGGTTTGTCCAATGTTTTCTTGTGATTAGATTCAGATTATGCAATTTATGGCAGGAATATCATGGGTGTGAGATATCAGGGTTCATATGATTATGAATGCATTAGTTTCCTACTGCTGCTGTAACAAATTACTACCAACTTAGTGGCTTAAGGCCACATATAATTATTACCTTATAGCTCTGTAGGTCAGAAGTCCAACATAGGTCTGCACTGGCCTAAAATCAAGGTGTTGGAAGGGCTCTGTTCCTCTCTGGAGGCTCTAGGGGAGGATCCATTTCCATGCCCTTTCTAGCTTCTAGAGACTACTCACACTGCTCCATCTTCAAAGCTAGCAATGTTGCATCTCTCTGACCATGTTTCCATAGTTGTGTTTCTCTCTGACCACAGCTGAGAAAGGCTCCTCACTTTTAATGATTCATGTGATTAGACTGGGCCCACCTGGATAATTCAGGCTACTCTTCCCCACCTCAAGGTCCTTAATCTTAATCATATCTGCAAAGTCCCTTTTGCCATGTAAGGCAAGATATTTTCAGGTTCTGGGAATTAGGACGTGGACATCTTTAGGGGTAGTTTTTTGGCCTACCACAGTTAAGGTAGTATTTGCCATTGTCCTCTACTATAAAGTTACTATTTTCATCTTTACAATTAAGAATTTTATTGTGGGATACAGTTTGAGACTATGTAAATATCTTGTTTCTCATTGAAATTTCACACGCTAGTTTTAGCAGCCATTGATGATTCATGTCTTGAATATAAAACATTTTTTCCCCATACTGTCCAACCTTTTCAGGAATTAAGGGCTGCCCTTCAGATCTATGTCTTAGACAAAGTTGTCCCCCAAACAGATGCTGAGACAAAGATTTTGATCAGGGGTTCTTAAGGGGTCAATGAGCTTGAATTTAAATTTAAAAAAAAAATCATTCTTATGGGGATGTGTTGGTGCGTGTGTGATATATTTATTAAATAATAGACAATATAGTGTGGACTTAGTAAGGGGTCTGTGGTTTTCACTTGACTGGCAAAGGGGTCTGTGGGACAAAAAAGGTTAAGAACCCCTGATTCTGATGTAAATAATTCATTTCGGATATGATACCAGAAAATAGAGAGAGGAAGTGGAGAAGGGAGACAGGGGAAGGAGGATATCCAATAAAGGGTGTGCTAACAGGCAGGTAACTCTTGTGGCAAAGTGGAGAGTCTCTCTGGGGACCCTCTAAGAAACTTCTAGAGCACATTTCAGAATTGTTCCATCAAGGAATGAAGACGATGGGGTATTTATCCTCCATCTCCATATCTCTGAAGGCATTCACTATTTATCTGCCATCTCTGGCTGCCCCATGCATGAACCAAGTGTACTCCAGTGGCCAGAAAAAGCCCTCAAGCAGGGAAACCCAGAAGCTTGAGGCAGGAAGCCCTAGGCATGTACAGGAAGTGTCCAGCCAAGATGTAGGCCATCTCCAGGTCAGTGGGTAGGGCACTGAGAATGTTTGTTATACCTTGTTTACTTAATTTACCTTGTTTACCTTTCATGATTAAAAAATATCTTTAATGTTATCCTCCTTAGTCTTCCAGAGTCCTGATCATCTTATTCTAACTTCACATAAAAACTAATTTATCTTCTAGATGATTTCAGTTACTCTCTTATGGGAGCTAGAGTGGTTGACCTTCAAAATGAACAGAATCCAAGAGGCGTCAAAGTCAACCTGCATTTAAAGAGAGAAACCTGCCATCACACAGCTGGTTAGTGGTGAGGTTGGGATGAAAACGTGAGCATCTTTCTTATTAAAATAAAACATACAAAAATGAAAAACAAATACACTAAAAGAAATCTTTCTGGACCTATTTTGCTAGTAAAATGGCAGTGTTTTCCTGGTAATATTTTTCTACTCTGCAATCAGTAAATCATTTCTGGATGGTCATTAAAATAGAAAGTTAATTGATTTTTTCAAAAGCAATGGTCCAATTGTCTCTAAGTTTTTTATCCAGGAAGGCCTGGGGAACTTGAAAGCATTTTCAGTTCTATTATTTGGGCATAACAGCAAGATATATTCCAGGAGTAACAGCACTTTGTGTAACAGTAGGATAATGTTTTGTTCCAACATATAATGATTTTAGGTACCACATTGTCTTTTAACATGCATCTATTTGTTGTTTTGGCCCTGTTATCTTGTGGCAACAGTTAACAAGGTCTTGGTAACCCTGATCTTGCAGAGCAACTGATAGATGATAATGCTTCAGCTCAGTAGCATAGGATATTATTTTCTCTAGATAGATTTCTCATAGAGTAACCTTTAGTCATTTCAAAATGGAAGTGAGTAAAACATCAAATTAGACTTAGAGAAAATATGAAGAATAGACATCACCAAACAACATCTATCACATTTCAGCTTAGGACAGGGGTTAAAATACAGGCTCGGAATTCAAGTTGACTGGGTCTTTTTTTTTTATTTTTAAAGATTTATTTATTTATTTTTTATTTATTCCCAGCCCCCAATGCCACTTGCGCTTGCTGTCTGCTCTCTGTGTCCATTTGCCGTGTGTTCTTCTGTGTCTGCTTGTCTTCTCTTCTCATCCTCTCTCTAGGAGGCACCGGGAACCGATCCCGGGACCTTCTGATGTGGGAGAGAGGCACTCAATTGCCTGAGCCACGCCAGCTGCCTGGTTTGTTGTGTTTCTCATTGTCTCTCCTCTGTGTCTCCTCTTTTGTTGCATCATCTTGTTGCGCCATCTCTCCGCGCGGGCCAGCTCACTTTCACCAGGAGGCCCCGGGAACTGAACCCGGGATCCTCCATATGGTAGATGGGAGCCCAACCGCTTGAGCCACATCCGCTTTCCAACTGGTTCTTTTGTCAATTGTATGACTGTTGCAAATTTTCTAGCCTCTGTAAACATCAGTTTTCTTACCTATAAAATGGGGCTAATAACAGTATCTGCCTCATAAGATTTTTGAGAAGATTAAATCCTTGAAAATTCTTTAGCTTTACATACTTGACATGTAATGAGTTCTTGATAAAAATTAGCCCTTAGAATCACAAGTATTACTGTAATGCAACAAACAGCTGAGAAAATTGTAGCAGGCAATTTGGTAGTGGAAGGCACGTGTGCTGCAGGGTTGAGGAAAGCAGAATAGAATATGCCTCACAAATTCTGATAATCTAAGGTAACTGAGAAAAAATCATAAGGTCAGGATTGTGGTAGTATTTCAGAAGGAGAGTTATCTCAGACTTGATTTCATTTAGATATAATTGAAATTACTATTTTATATGTGTGATAAGAATCCCTGGCCCGTATCTCAGATATTTCCAGGAGTTTTGGGTAGAGAGGAAAACAACATACGTTTCTATCAATTTTCCATGAAATAGGCATAAGAAAGTACTGATATTAGAGTGATGTTATGGGAATAAAAGGGGCCTGTTGCCTGGAAGTAGGATTGTGAGTAAGCAGTGATTTTAAGTGCTTTCAAGGGGTAGGCAGGTAATAAGAATTAAATCAGCAATCTTTTAGTCTAAGTCTTCTGGGTTAGAAAATTTTCTTCAATGTACAGTGACTCAGTGGTCTCTTCATATTTAAGGCACTGAAAAATCACTTGTAATCTTGAGATCCATGGGGATTTTTTTAAATTGAGTTTTCTTCTAGAGCATTTAGCAACCTTTTTCTATACAGGTCCAGAGAGTACACATTTTAGCCTTGCAGACCGTGTGCCCCTAGCATGCTAAAGTTTTGTGATTGGAGTAGTCTCCTGGCCATTTCACCTCAGTCCTCCACTCTAGCAATTACCACCAAATCCTGTGCCCGCTAGCATTCTAACGGCAAATCTATTGGTTCCTTGTCAGTATCTCCCTCCACAGCACTTAGGTTTTATCTTCCTTAGCACCCCTTAGTGAGGTATAACTCTTCCAGCTGCCTTTCTGCTTCCATTGCCTGTTGTTGTCCCCTCTACTTTTCTCTTTCTTTCTGGATTCTGTAATTGTCAACACCCTTACTGTCATTTTAGTGGACTTTCAGGAGCAAACAGAGATGGATGCACATAGCCATATTTACCTAGAGGTATGTTTGTTCTTTTTATAAAATAGCAAGGCTCACAAAATATTGGAAGTGAAATGGAAAAATAGAGAACACCCAAGCTACAATAGCCAGAGGGAATATTTAATTGTAGTAGACAGGAAGTTTTATAACATTCATATTTCTGCACTTTAGTTTATCTCCTTTTAGTCAGGATTCAGTCACAGTTTAAACTTCTTCACTCAAAGTGAGTATGATAAAAATTCTTCCACCAAAGCATCTTGTTTAGAGCATACAAAACATTACATAAGCAGAGGAGCATCCAAGCCAGAGAACAATAACTACACTCTGATTTTATATATGGTGAATTCATTCCATTGTCGTGGATAACTAGAAGAAAGACTGTGCAGAGCATTTTGGAGAGAAGCAGAGCCATGTTTGACCACCATTCTATTTAAAAAGTCAACAAGAAATATTGCATTTTCTAGAAAGCACATTTTTTTTTTGCCTTTTAATACTCAATAAATAAATATCCCACTGCAGAAGATTCTGGAAACCTGAGAAGAGAAGCAACAGAACCTAGATAGATAACGAGGGAAAAACATAAGTGAGAACTGAGAGAGGTGGTTATCTTAAGTATACCTGTTTTGGGATATTCAATAATTCCTCATCCATTAATGATGAGACGTATAATTATTCAGCACCCAATACAGTCAGAGAGATAACATGGCATATTGGAAAAACCAGTGATTGGGAACAAATCCCACAAATCACAGCCTGGAGTTCCTATAGAAGATTAAGCATATCCTACATGTTACACGTAGGAGTTGTTTAAAAAACACTAATCTATATGTTCACATCTGTTTTCACACATCGAGAAAAAATAATCTTTCCTTTATTTGGTCATAGTAAAAATCAATGAGTGAAATATGATATGAGCCAGCAGTGTCCTGCAAGTCATATAGGTGTTCAATATGGTTTGTTTGGGTGGAGAAGTGGGTATACTCTGGGTATAAGTAAATCTGGACTACTAGACCCCACCCTGCTAATGCAGTTGTTAATCCAGGGTCCTAAAAAGCACACTTCAGTAATACCTTTTGCAGAATATTGCCTTATAACAACTTCTCCCTTTCTGAATGTTCTACATAGTAGAAGTTATTAGTGACTACCCCAATCAGGAAACATTTGTTGATTTAATTAGATTTGATTTTTGTTCCTTCCTTAGCTTAATTTAATAACATCCCAAAACAACCAGGAGCTCAATTCGACCAACTCCTTTACACTCTTTGTCCGTTGTTTTCCCTTTGAGGCTTTTGTAACCTGATTTGCAAATACAGAACTTTATAAAGAAATGTCATTAACACTGAAAACATAATTTTCAATAATTTAAAAGTACAAATGAATGTAATTCTCAAGGAGTAAGCATTTTAGGTCTCTCATAATTAACCTGTTCTAATGTCTATTTGACTCAAGAGACAAAGTTATAGGATTCATGAAAATATAAATCCTGAAAACAAAATATAAAACCATCAAGACTACCATTATCCTTAGAATGATGCAAAAAATAACCATTTTGAGGTAATTTGAGACAGCATTTGTTTTAACTTTATTTTTAAAGAAGTTTTAGATTACAGAAAATTACATAGAAAATATAGGGGATTCCCACATTGCCCACCACCTCCCCCTCTCACATTTTTCCCTATTAATAACATCCGTCATTAGTGTGATACATTTGGTACAACGATGAACACATATTGAAGCATTGCTACTAACCATGGTCTATAGTTTACCTTATGGTTTACACTTTGTACTGTACAACTTTATAGCTTTTGACAAAATGTATAATGGCCTGTATCCCCCATTGCAATAGCATGCAGAACAATTCCAATGCCCTAAAAATGCTCCATGTTCCCCCTATTCTTTCCTCCTCCTCCCCTCAGAACCTCTGGTGTGATAGTTAAGCTAATGTGTCAACTTGGCCAGGTAACTGTGTCCAGGTGTTTGGTCCAGCAAGCACTAGGCTAATTGTAATACAAGAACATTTATGGACTTTGGTCACCAGTGAGTTTACTGCGTGGATGGCTGATTACATCTGCATCAGTCAGGGAGATTGCATCAGCAATGGGTGACGCTTTTATCCAATCAGTTGAATGCCTTAAAAGGGGAAGTGATTTCAACATTCAGAGAGAATTTCCCAGCTCATCTTTGGACATCCAATGTCTCCTGGAGACTCATCAAGGAAACTCATCAAGGACCTTCATCGGACTTTCATCGGAGACCCTGGTTTGCAGCAGCCTGTGGAACCTGGACTTGTGCATCCCCACGGTCACGTGAGAGATTCTTATAAAATCTCATATTATTGACAGATATCTCCTGTTGATTCTGTTTCCCTAGCGAACCCTGACTAATACATCTGGTGATCACTATCTTCATATCCATGTTACAAGTTCTTCCTTGGCTAGGATAATACTAAGTCTACTTTAGTCCATAGTTGCATCCCCCCCCTTATGTTTGTTCTATCCTCAATCTTGAGGATTTTGGGATGGTGAGGCCCACTCTGCTTCCAGTTGAGAGGTCTTAGATCCCATGGGGCAGATGAATGGAACCGTCTTGCTTGCAGTTATAGATACTCTCTGTTTTTTGGGATGGGCATTGTCCATCATCATCCTTTTGTTAGATGTCCTGGGTGAGTCCGATGAATTGGAGAGTAGGCGTTGGCTGCAAATCTGCTGAGATTCAGAGCTCAACCAGCATATGAACAGCCAGAAGATTTAAGTCTCTGGGACATATATTTAATAGATATAGTGCTAATTATAGGTTCAAATAAAAGGGGCAGAAGGACCATGTGTAGGGAAATTGTAAATGAGTCTAACTCTGTTACATTGGGAAATAGGTTAACATATATTCCAAGGTGAGGCCCACCGACCAGGTGCCGATTTCCTGGGGTTGTGTGCCCTGCCTATAATGTCCAGATGTCTCTAGAGCCTTCTGGTACACCCCTGCTTGAGGCGTTCTTTACTGTGCCTGTGAGTGGGAGCCTCCTGAGACGTGCATAAGCGTAACCTTTAGAATGACCTCCCAACTCACTTTGAAATCTCTTAGTCTTAAAAACACTTTGTATTTAATATTTCCCCCTTTTGGTCAAGGTCTTTTTCCAAATGCATCGCTATTTGGCGCTTGGTAATAATCTCTCGGTGCCAGGGAGGCCTGTCCCTGAGAGTGAGACAGCATTTTTAACATTTCAACAGATACATTTGTTCCCTATACATTTTCACTGATACTGTGGCCTCAATATTGCTGTTCCAGACAACCTTGGAGGGTCTTAAATTTTTCCATATTTTCTGTGTACAATTCCAAACATACTGCCTCTTTTATCTCAAACACTTTATCCATATAACTCCCCTAATAAAAATCCCTAACTGTGAAGAACATTCTTTTCACTGTAGTCAAATTAGACTTAATAAGTTCAACTGTTGCTTTTCCATATTCCCAACACTATAATGTCAATTTAATCAAGTGACTGCAGAATATGGTATTCGCTATTCTGATCTCACATAAATATGTGTTTTGAGTTTCTGTTGAAATAGGCACAACTTTATACAGATCCTGGGATTTTTCTTTTCTGCACTTCTAAGAAAGTTGCAGGTATTTTTTCTTTCATGAATTAATTACATTCATATTTCATGCCATAATTTTTCTTTGTTTTATATATTCCTTTTCAAAACTTTGACCTGAATCATGACACACAGGAAGATAGAAATTTATAAAGAAAAATATTTTACTATAATCCAGCTCTGCTGTACTTAATTATTCAAAGTTCTTTGATTATGCAGATTTATATACTCAGCTTCTACTCACCCAGTCTTTCTATCTCACTGACAGTGCTCTAAGAACATTTTGAAAATTAATGATAAAAGCATTTTTTTCTAAATACTCCTCCATATGAACTGATGCAGTAGTTTCTAATTTTGGGTACTTGCGTCCTTCGGAGAACCGAAAGCAAAAATGGTGGCCCTTGTACATGCTTAGCTGTTTGAAAAGCCAAATGCAAATCTCAACATTTTCAAAAGCAGAGGCTACACTAGTCAAGTGAAACATAACATTCCTTTGCTGTTTCCTGGAAGTCACTGCATGTTGCATGTTAACTGGTTATTTTGGCTTACTTGACTCCCTACTATTAGTTCTATTTGTCTATAATGAAATTGAGAAAGTGAATTGCTTCAGTTTACTTGGAAGACTAGCTTTTAGAACATGAAGCCTGGAGACTGAAGTAGGAGGAAGAATTAAAGGTCTTCATGTTGTTATAAACCTTAGAAACATCTGAGATAACATATTTCAGGATATGCTCTGGATATGCTCTAAGAACTGGTTTATGACTCCCAGAGATAACCAGAAAACTGGTCCTAGTTTTAGCTACATAGCATATGAAATTCAGGAAGGTTCTTGGACATGGCGTAATAGCCTGGGCAGCTGAGGATGACAGAGATGTTTATTCCTGAGTGTCTTGCACTGCACTGCTGCATGGGCCTCTGTGTAACTGAGTTTGATGAACACGTGCAAGGAGCACTGAGGAAAAACAAAATGAAATAAAACAAGTCCTCCAATCTAGGACATAGATTCTGCCAATGATATAGAAGG
>JAQZBX010110022.1:0-10400 GCA_029593785.1 Cabassous unicinctus
TTTTTTTTTTTTTGTCTATGTAAGGGACCCCAAAGAAGTCCTCTGGTAGATCACCCCCTTCACTGAGGGGACCCTTAATAGGCTCATGGAAACTAATTAAGCCCTTCCAACTTCCTGGCCTCCCCAGGGGAGCTGAAGCTCTGATGCTTGTCAGTGCAGAGCGATTAAATTGCCTGGCTCTGCCCCCTCTGGGGCCAAGCCTCATTGTCAGCAGGCTGCTGGGTAAATCAGGTTTCCTCAGCAGATTCATTTTTCCCCTCAGCCTGGTGCTGTTTCTAGCCATCTTATCTGCTCCCCAAAGCTATGAGGGGGTCCAGGCAGCCAAATCCATGAAGTTAAATCCCTCTCCACCTTCTGTCAGAGCTCTCCCTCCCTCAGAGTATGCTCCCTCACACTGGGAGCGGGAGTAAGGGTTGCAGGATTCATGACTCAAACCAGCCATTTTCTCTGCAGGTGGGTCTCAGCCGTCTGTGTTAACCACCACAGGCAGGCTCAAAACTCACGAATCTCCACCGATCACTCCATGCCATCAATCTGCCCATGGCTAGATGACCCAAGCTTCTCACTCTGTGCTCCCACAGCAGAGACCATCGGGCAGGACTCCATCCACAATCGGCTGTCCCCAGAGAGCTAGTCAGTGATTACCCTCCTAGACTGATGCCATCTTGCCTCCTATGTTGTTGAGTCAGCTACATTTTCACCCTTTTGACAAAGACCTGTGAGGTGCAAAAGTGTATAAATTTGAGGAGGTACCACTTATCTGTTTTTCCTTTTGTTACACATGATTTGGGTATAAGGTCCAAGAAACCACCACCTACTATGAGGTCTTGAAGATGTTTCCTTACATTTTCTTCTAGTAGTTTTATGGTCCTGGCTTTTATATTTAGGTCTTTGATCCATTTTAAATTAATTCTTGTATAGGGGGTGAGATAGGGGTCCTCTTTCATTCTTTTGGTTATAGTTCTCCAGTTCCCCACACCATTTGTTGAAGAGATTCCTTTGTCCTGTTAATATGGACTTGGTAGGTTTGTCAGAAACCAGTTGGCTGTAGAAATGAAGGTTTATTTCCAGACTTTCAGTTCTATTCCACTGATTGATGTGTCTATCTTTATGTCAGTACCATGCTGTTTTGACCACTGTAGCTTTGTAATATATTTCAAGGTCAGGCAGAGAAATTCCTCCCACATCACTCTTCTTTTACAGAATGCTTTTGGCTATTCAGGTGAACTTTCCCTACCAAATGAATTTGGTCATTGTTTTTTTTATTCTGTAAAGTAGGCTGTTGGAATTTTGATTAATATTGCATTGAATCTATAAATCAGTTTGGGTAGGATTGACATCTTCATATTTATTTTTCCAATCCATGAACACAGAATGACTTTCCATTTGTTAAGGTATTTTTAAAAATTTCTTTTAACATTGTTTTGTAGTTTTCTGCATATAGGTCTTGTACTTCTTTGGATAAATTAATTCCTAGGTATTTGAGCCTTTTTTTTTTTTTTTTTTTTTTTTTTTTTTTTTTTTTTTTTTTGCTATTGTAAATGGAATTTCCCCCTGATTTCCTCCTCAGATTGTTCAGTACTAGTGTACAGAAATATTACTTATTTTTGTGTTTTGATCCTGTATCCTGCCACTATACTGAACTAATTTATTAGCTCAGGTAGCTTTGTCATGGATACTTCAGAATTTTCCAAATACAGGATCAGGTCATCTGCAAACACTGAGAGTTTTACTTCCTCTTTTCCTATTTGGATACCTTTAATATTTTTTCTTGTCTAATTGCACTAGCTAGATTTTCTAGTACAATTTTGAATAACAATGGTGACAGTGGGCATCCTTGTCTTGTTCCAGATCTTAGAAGGAAAGCTTTCAACCTTTCCCCATTGAGTATAATGTTGGCTGTGGGTTTTTCATATATGCCTTTTATCAAATTGAGTATTTTACTTCTATTCCTATCTTTTTAAGTGTTTTTTTAATCAAAAAATGATGCTGAATTTTGTCAAATGCCTTTTCTGCATTGATTGAGATGACCATATGTATTTTTTCCTTTAATTTTTTATTTTTTAGAATACTAGTAAGTTTATTTTAGTCCATAGTTCATTTCCCAATCTTGAGGACACTGGGATGGTCATGCATACTCCACCACTAATTGAGGGGGGCTTTGATCCCATACATCTGATAGATGGGACTCTCTTGCTTGCAGTTGTAGGAACCCTTGGCTCCCTGGTATGTTATTTGTCCATCATTTCCATTCTGTTATTTGTCCTGGGTGAGTCCATTGAAATGGAGAACAGGTGTTGCAACTCCACAGAGATTCAGGGCTCAGCTGACACTTTGACAGCCCAAAGACCCAAGTCTCCTAGATGTACACCTACCAACTCCAGTACTAACAAAGAGCCAAATAGAAGGGCAGAAGAGTCATGCATAGAGAAACCACTGCTGAGTCCAACTCAGTCGCACTGAGTATCATATACACCAGATTAGGGTCCAATTGCACAGGGTCAAACTCCCAAGCTGTCTGCCCTAACCACAGTGTCTGGATATCTCCATATCCCTGAGAATCTTCACTATTTGGGGTCCTATCTACTTTGGCTGTCAATGAGATCCTGTTGAGATGCACATAAGTGCTACATCTGGGATGACCTCCTGACTCACTTTGAAGTCTCTTAGCCATACAACCTCATTTGTCTTTAGCTTTTCCCCCTTTTGGTCAAGATATTTTGTTTTCTTTTCCAGATGCATTGCTTGTTGGTACTTGGTAGCAATCCCTTGGTGCCAGGGATGCTTATCTCCAAGAGTCATGTCTCATGCTGGGGGGGAATTTATTGCTTTTACATGATGAGTTTGGCTTAGAAAAAGACCACATTTGAGCAACAAGGAGGCTCCCTTTAGGTAACTCTTGGCACCTTATGCCTCAAGGCTAAGTTTCAATTTCAAGAGCAAAGGTTCATAAGTCATTGATAGTCATCAATATCAAGGGCCCTTCAATGGACCATCCTCCCTCATAAGTCACTGTCCCCATACTTGTGGCATTCTTGTTGTTCCATTAGAGAATGTGGCAGAGCTCCCCTAGATGGGAATTTGATATTTTTGGTGATTGTGTGAATCTCCACCCACCGTGACAATGCTCCACAAGCATTTGAACACATTTATATGCCTTATATGTATACCCAGGTGAACTTCCCCCATGCATTCCCCCTCACTGATAACCTGCACCAATGATCTTCCCCTATCACAGTTGTGACCCTTCTGTGATCTAAAACGTCATAAAAAATGAAGCCAATAAAATAGCCACATACAATTAATAAGAAAATGAAATAATAATGGTAATTTTATACCTAAGAAGTAAAATAAAGAAAGAATTAATAAAAAATAAAAATAGAATATTGTTAAAAATTGAAACATTAAAAAATAATGAAAAAATATTTGAAGAAAAAAACTTTTTTACATTTTGCCTTTCATTACCTTAAGACTGTTGATCAGTATGTACAGTCATATTTTCATCCATTTATTCCCCCAGTGTCTTACTTACTTTTTAAAAAATTTTTTTCTTCAAAAAAGTTTTAGGTCACAGTAGAGTCACATACAGAATACAGTAGATTCCCACATACCCAACATCCTCCCCATTTTACCCTTTCTCCCATCAATAACCTTTTATATGTGAATGGTACATTTCTTACAGTTGATACACAGATATTGAAGCATAGTTACTGACCATCATCAATGGCTCACATTATGTTTTACAGTTTGCACCATATAATTTTATAAGATCTGATAAAATTTAATGTGGCCTGTATACATCTTTGCAAGGTCATGTAGAACATTTCCATCACCTACAAAATGTCCCCTGTTCCATCTATTTTATTCTTCCCCCTCTCCCCTTTGGGCCCATGGTGACAACCAGGCTTCACTCTTTGAAGGACAAGATTCTTAGTTACTTGCATCTTCACTGAGGACTTGACACATTGGTATGTCCTCTCCTATTAGGCACACCAATGCTCTCAAGTGACTCCCATCCCTCTGTTTGAGAATAGAGTGGGCATCCCTAGTATGGGAGTCAAACGTCTTCCTGCTCCTTATGTGGCTTTCCACCCACTGTTGCAACACACTATGCCAAAATGATCACTTACACACTCCCTAAAAGGCTGCCCCAGGGGTGCCCTGGCCTCAATTCCCCCCATTGAATACCGTACAACAGAAACCATTTCTTGTCATATTGCCAAATGAGCATTCCAAACATTGTAATTTCAACCATGTACATGCCAATTCCCAGTGTTCACCTGCTCCCCACAACCCTCCCCCCAGTTCCATGGACCATCCAACCCACCTTCCTCACCCTGCCCCCTTTCAAAACTGCACCACCAAAACCAATATTATAACTATACCTCTGTCATTTCCATTCACTGCACAACTACATGTTTCCACCTTTTCATAGATTTCACCCATATGGACATTCACTCACAAACTTCTTCTAACTTTCTATTTCCTGGAAACCCATCTTCTGGACTCTAGCTCTGTGAATCTGCTAAGTGTGCTTAATTTATATCAGTGAGGACATGTAATATTTGTCCTTCAAAGTCTGGCTTGCTTCATTCATCATAAGCCCTCAAGGTTCATCCATGTTTTCCTGTGTGTTAGTATTCTATTTTTCTTACAGCTAAGTAATATTCCATTGTATGTATACACCACATTTTGTTTATCCATTCATCGGTCGATGGGCATTTGTGTTGATTGCAACTTTTGGTAATAGTGAATAATACTGCTAAGGATATTGATGTTCATATATCTGTTCATGTCCTTGCATTCAGTTCTTCTGGGAATATACCCAGCAGTGGAATTGCTGGATCATATGGCAGATTTATAGTTAGTTTTTTAAGAACTGTCAAACTGTTCTCCACAAAGGCTGGCTCATTCTACATTCCCACCAGCAGTGCATGAAGGTTCCTGCACCTCCACATCCTCTCCAACACTTGTAGTCCTCTGTTTTTAAATAGCTGACAGTCTAATGAGTGTAAGATGGTATATCATGGTAGTTTTGATTTGCATTTCCCTAATATCTAGTGATGTTGAGTATCATTTCATGTGGTTTTTTTAGCCATTTGTATTTCTTCTTCAGAGAAGTGTCTATTCAAATCACTTGCTCAATTTTAAAATGGGTTGTTTGTCTTTATTTTTGAGGTGCAAGATTGCTTTATAGATAATAGATAATAGACTCCTATCAGGTATATGATTACCAAATATTTTCTCCCATTGGTTAGGCTGCCTTTTCATTTTATTGACAAAATCCTTTGCATTGAAAAAGTTTTTAATTTTGATGAGATCCCATTTATCTATTTTTTCTTTCATTGCTCATGCTTTGGGTGTGAAATTCATGAAATCGTATCCTATTACAAGATCCTGTAGATGTTTCCCTACATTATCTTCCAAGGTCTTTATGGTCTTGGCTCTTATATTTAGCTGTTTTATCTATCTTGAGTTATTTTATATAAGGTATGAGATGATGTTCTTCTCTCATTCTTTTGGCTATGGATATGAAGTTCTCCAAGCACCATTTGTTGAAGAGGCCATTTTCTCTCAGTTAAGTGGGCTTGGTGGCCTTGTTGAATATTAGATGACTGTATATGTGAGGATCTATATCAGAACTCTTGATTCAGTTTCATTGATCAGTATGTCTATCCTTGTCCCAATACCATGCAGTTTTGACCACTGTAGTTTTGTAATATGTTTTAAACTCATGTAGTGTGATTCCTCATATTTTGTTTTTCTTTTTCAATATGTCTTTTGCTATTCAGGACCTCTTGCCCTTTCAAATAAATTTGCTAGTTAGTTTTTCCAATTCAGTAAAAAATGCTGTGTTGATTTTCATTGGGATTGCATTAAATCTGTAGATTAGTTCAGGTAGGATAGACATCTTGATGATGTTTAGTCTTCCTATCCATGAACAGGGAATATTCTTCCATTTATTTAAGTCTTATTTGATTTCATTAAACAGTGTTATGTAAGTTTCTGCATATAAGTCATTTACACCTTTAGTCAAATTCATTCCTAGGTATTTAATTTTTAGTTGCTATTGTAAATATTATTTTTCCTGATTTCCTCCTCAGATTGCTCATTATTGGTGCACAGAAATGCTACTGATTTTTGTGCATTGAGCTCATAACCTGTGACTTTAGTGAATTCATTTATAGGTTCTAGAAGCTTTGTTGTAGATTTCTCAAGGCTTTCTATGTATAGGATCATGTCATCTGCAGATAGTGATGTTTTTACTTCTTCCTCTCCAATTTGGATGCCTTTTATATCTTTTTCATCCCTAAGTGCTCAAGCAAGTACTTCTAACACAGTGTTTAATAGGAGTGGTGAGTGGGCATCCTTGTCAGTTCCTGATCTTAGAGAGAAAGCTTTCAGTATTTCACCATTGTATATGATGTTCACTGTGGGTTTTTCATACATACCCTTTATCATGTTGACAAAGTTTTCTTCTTATCCCTATGTGTGGTAGTGTTTTTATCAGGAAAAGGTGCCATATTTTGTCAAATGTTTTTTCTGCATCTATAGAGATGATTATGAGATTTTTTTCTTTCATAATGCTTGTGTGTGTATAGCATTGACTGATTTTCCTATATTGAGCCATCCTTGCATACCAGGGATGAAGCCCTCTTGATCATCGTATATAATTTGTTTGATGCATTGTTGAATATGATTAGCAAGTATTTTGTTGAGAATTTTAGCATCAGTAGGGAGATTAGTCAATCATTTTCATTTCTTGTGATGTCTTTGTTTGACTTTGGTACTAAGGTGATATTGGTGTCATAGAATGAGTTAAGCAATTTTCCTTCTACTTCTATTTTTTTGGGAGAGATTAAGCAGGATTGGTGTTAGTTCTTTCTGGGATGTTTGGTAGAATTCACCTGTGAAGCCTTTTGATCCTGGGCTCTTCTTATTTGAGAAGATTTAAGGGTTGATTCTACTTCACTACTTGTGATTGGACTGTTGATCTCATCAATTTTTTTTCATCAATGTAGGCTACTTGTGTGTTTCTAAGAAGTTGTCCATTTCCTCTAAATTGTCCATCCTGATGGCATATAATTTTTCAAACTACCCTCTTATGATACTCTTTATTTCCGTAGGGTCAGTGGTGATGTCCCCTTCTTCATTTCTTATTTTATGTATTTGCATCTTCTCTCTCTCTCTCTTTTTATTCTTTTTTTTTTTTTTAGCCTAGCTAGTGGTTTGTCAATTTTTGTGATATTCTCAAAGTACCAGCTTTTGGTTTTATTTTTTCTGTTGCTTTCTTATTTTTTATTTTATTTAGTTCTGCTTTAATCTTTGTTATTTACTTCTTTCTACTTCCTTTGGGGTTAGTTTGTTGTTCTTTTCTAATTCCTCCAGGTGTGAAGTTAGGTCTTTGATTTTAGCTCTTTCTTCTTTTTTGGTATACACATTTAGGGCTATGAATTTCCCTCTCAGTGCCACTTTTGTTTCATCACATAGGTTTTGATACGTTGTGTTATTTTCATTTGTTTCAAGGTATTTACTGATTTCTTTTGTAATTTCCTCCTTGACCCACTGTTTGTCTGAGTGTGTTGTTTAACTTCCATATGTTTGTGTCTAACCTGGTTCTCTGGCCCTTACTGTTTTCCAGCTTCATTCCATTGTGGTCAGAGAAATTACTTTGTATAATTTCTATCTTTCTGAATTCATTGAGAGTTGTTATGTGGCCTAACATGTGTTCTATCTTGGAGAATGATCGATGTGCACTCAAGAACCATGTATATCCCATTTTGTTTGGGTTTAGTATTCTGTGTATGTCTATTAGGTTCATATATTCAAATATTTTATAATTTTTTTTTATTGATTTTCTGTTGAGATGTTCTGTCTAATGGTGATAATGTTGTATTAAAGTCCCCCACTATAATTGTGGAGGCATCTATTTATCCAGTTATCCTTTCCAATGTTTCCAGTGTGCCACCACAATTAGGTGCATAAATGTTTATGATTGTTCTTTCTTTTTTAAAGAATGCTACTTTCATTAATATATAGTTGTCATCTTTTCTCTTTACAATAATTTTGCATTTAAAGTCTATTTTGTCCAATATTAGTATAGCCATTCCCACTCTTTTTTGGTTATTGTTTGCTTGTAAAATTGTTTTCTAACCATTCATTTTAAGCCTTCTTGAATCCCTGGGTCTAAGGTCGCTTTCTTGTAAACAGCATGTAGATCGGTCGTATTTCTTATCCATTCTGTCAGTCTGTGTCTCTTGACTGCTGAGTTTTGTCCATTAGCAGCCAATGTTATTATTGTCATAGAATTACTTAGATTAACCATATTTTCTTTGGGGTTATGTATATCATATATTGCTTTTATTACTCTTTTTGTCATTTTAGTTGCTCTTACATGCTCCTCCAACTCTCTCTCTCCTCTTTTTTTCCTTTCAACCTGCAGAACTCCCTGTAGTATTTCTTGAAGTTCAGGTTTCTTACTAACATACTCTGTTAGATTCTTTTTGTTGGTGAATATTTTGAAGTCTCCCTCATTTTTGAATGCCAGATTTGTTGGATAGAGAATTCTTGGCTGGAAGATTTTTTGTTTAACACCTTAACTGTGTCATACCACTGACTTCTTTCTTCCTTTGTTTCAGATGAGAAGTCAACACTTTCTTATTGAGGTTCCCTTTTGTGTGATGGTTCTTTTTTCTCCTCTGTTTTCAATATTCTCTCTTTCTCTTGAGCATTGAACAATTTGAGAAGTATATGTTTTGGAGTAGGCCTATTGGGATTTATACTGTTTGGGGTGTGCTGTGCTTCTTGGATATGTGCATTCATCTCCTTCAATAGTTTTGGGAAGCTTACAGCCATTATTTCCCCAACACTCCTGCTGTTCCCTTTCCCTTCTCTCTTCCCTCTGGGATGCTTAGAATGTGTATGTTTGTGCATTTCATGTTGTTGTTCAAGTCCCTGAGACTCTGCTGTATTTTTTTTAAATCTTTTCTTCTATCTGTTCTATTATCTGTTTGATTTCAGATGTAATGTCTTTCACATTGCTAATTCTTTCCTCTGTCTCTTCAAATCTGCTGTTGTGTGCTTCCATTGTATTTTTTATTTCCTTGGATTTTGCCATTCATCCTCATCATATCTATTATCTTTTTATGTATGTTTACAATTTCTTCATTATGTTCTCCCAGTGTCTTCTAATATCCTTAATCTCTTCCTTCACTTCATAAAGTTGATTCATGATATTTGTTTGGGCAGCTCTGAGTATTTCATGTTCTGCATGTCCTCTTGGTTTTTTTGCTTGTTCATTTGCCTGGGCCATGTCTTCTTGTTTCTTAGTGTGGCTGTAGTTTTTTGTTGGTATCTAGTCATCTGTTCATCTTTGTGTTTTTATTTGGTTGATTGGATTCTTTCACTGCTCTATGGTTTATTTTGTTGTTTTTGAGTGTGGTAAGATTTCATTTGGCACTTCATTCCTCTTATTCTATTTCTTTTTTTTTTCCAAAGATTTATTTTATTTTATTTTATTTTATTTATCCCCCCCTTGCTGCCGTGCCGCTGTGTCCACCCACTGCGTGCCTTCCCTGTGTCTGCTCATCTCCCCACCTCTGCGAGGTCCCGCCGCACCAGCCAACGGCGCCGCGCGAGCTGGCCCACCCTCACAAGGAGGCGCTGGGAAGCAAACCTGGGGCCTCCCACATGGCAAACGGGTGCTCCATCCATTGCACCACACCCGCTTCCTGCTGTGAGGTTGCTGCATCAGCCCACCGCACCGCTCAGGCCGGCGTGCCCTCACAAGGAGGCCCCGGGATGCGAACCCGGGCCTCCCACATGGTAAACGGGGGCTCCATCCACCGAACCACACCCGCCTCCCACTCTTATTCTATTTCTTTACCATTGTTTGTGCTCCCTTGGAAAAAAATGTTAGTACGAGAGAATTAGGAAGAGGTAGGAGAGAATGAGTAATAGTATTGATAATAGTAAAAAGTAGAAGACATAAACAATTGAATAATTTACCCAAGTAAGAAGTATAGAAGAATAAGATTAGAAAAGTGGAATAGATACAATGAAACATGAAACAGAATGGAGAAAAATATAAAATGAAATAAAAGTCCAGAATGATGAGAAGAGGAGAAAAAAAAAGTAGAAGAGAGAAGGAAAGAAAGAAAAAAATAAAACACAAAAAAAGTAGAAGAGAGAGAGAGAAAGAGTACAAGAAAAATTGAAGACCTAGCTGAAAGAGGTGAAATGAAAGAACAATAACAGAAAACAGAAAATATAAGGATGTGGGGAGGGAAAGATATTGCATAGGTAGAGAAAATTTGAAACCCAAAGAGAGAAAAAACTAACAAACAGAGTAACAAAGGAAGGGGGAATACAGCAACAAGAAATCAAGACAACAGCTACTG
>JAQZBX010110023.1:0-10408 GCA_029593785.1 Cabassous unicinctus
GTGGCTCAGTGGATAGAGCCCCCGTTTACCGTATGAGAGGCCCCGGGTTCGCTTCCCAGCGCCTCCTTGTGAGGGCACGCCGGCTCGCGCGGCGCCGTGGGCTGATGCGGCAACACCTCACAGCAAGAGGGAGATAAGCAGACACGGAGAAGACACGCAGCAAATGGACACAGCAGCACAAGCAGCAAGGGGGGGATAAATAAATAAAATAAATAAATCTTTAAAAATAAATAAATAAATAAAATAAATTATTAGAGGCAGCGGATGTGGTTCAGTGGTTGAGCACCCGCCTCCCACATGGGCAGTCCCAGGTTCGGTTCCCAGTGCCTCCTGAAAAACCAAAAAGCAAACAACAAACAAAACAAACGAAAAAACTAACTCAGGGAAGCGGATGTGGCTCAGTGGTTGAGTCCTGGCTTCCCACACGGGTGGTCCTAGGTTCAATCCCTGGTACCTCAAAAAATAGTAAGTAAAAATAAATTATTAGAATGAATCACTGATTTTGCAAGGTTGTTGGACACATGGTCAATATACAGCAATCAACTGCATTTCTAGATACATACAAGAAATAGAAAACGAAGTTTTAAGACAATTTTAAGACAGGATGAGTAAACTTAAAGACCCATCAACAGAAAATCTATATGCAACGGAAAGAACAGAAGCACATCAGAGACAGGGGAACTCTGTCAAATGGACTCACCACCACTGGGATCCCAAAAGGAGACCGCAAGAGCACAGGGGTGGGGCGGGAGGAATGACAGCCAAGGATTCTGCAAAACCAGAGGGAAGCACCAAGGCACAGATTCAAGAAGGGCAGCCATCCCCAAGCGGGGTGAATACGAAGGAAACCACCCTGGGCACGTTAGAGTCCAACTGCCAACATCAAAACAGAAAAGTCTTAAGAGCAGCCAGAGGAGAAAAGAGATACTTCCATAAAAGCTGATTTTCAACAGAAACTATGCAAACCAGCAGACAATGAAAAAATGCTGAAAGGGAAAAAATGGTCATTCTAGAACTCTAGGCCCAGTGAAAATGTTCCTTGAAAAGGAAGGGGAACCAAAGACATTTTCAGACAGACAAAAGCTGAGCAAATTCATCGCTAATAGACTTTTTCTACGAGAACTACCAAAGGAGGTGCTTCAGGCTAAAGACCACCGATTACAAGAAAGGATGACAACCTATTACATAAAGCAGGAATCCATGTGTCGACATAAAAAAACATACAAATAAATGAGGGAGAAGGAAGCGCTCTTCCTTACAGCAGAAAGTCAACTAATAAATGTAGAAGGAATAGTGGAATTAAGAAAATCATCACTTGGCAACCATCATAATAACTGACTGGCAAAAACAATCAGTGGATGCTAAAACTAGCAGATGAAAATTTGAGGAGTAAGATGACATTCAATATTTATATAGTCTCAAAACGTGTCCCCACTAGAGACTTAATTACAAAAAGGAACAGCACCTTTACAGTGGGGGTGCCTGGCAGACACCACCCTAGCCAAGGCCAGAGTGCTGGGCCCAGCAGACACCCGAGCACCTCCTAACACAAAGCACAGATGAGGACACGGCTCTCTTCCGTGATGTTCCTGCCAAAGTACAAACTAAGGCAGGATGGGATAGGGACCTAAGGAGGAGAGGCAGAAAACACAATAAATTGCCACAGAAACACTATCCAGTAGAAAAAAACTGAAGCAACATCCTGCTGGACTCATGCAGGGATGTTATGAGGAGGCAGATTGCAGCATTCGTCCATCAGCTGCAGATGCAGCTCCGGCAGCTTGTGCCTGCTGATGTGCACAAACAAGTTATGGGAATGCAGCTTGCAGCATCCACCCAGCAAAAAGAAGGAAAAAAACAGGAAATTTCCCAAACATCTATTTTCATAAGCCCCTCATACAGCAAACTCCAAAAGGACTCAAGAGCAATAGCCAAAAGCGAATTACCACTGGACAGCAACCCCTAAAAATCAAACCACCCAATGAATCTTCCCCGCTTTGTCCTAAATACTCCAGTCAGTGTAAACCCCAATGATGGCCAATAAAACTAGAAACCTCTAGAAAGGGTGGGCGCATCTTCATCTTGAGCACATTCGCCCTCACATCTGAGAGTACTTTCACTTTTATTAGACTCTTTTCTAACTTTCTCGTAACTGTGGTCCATCTCTGAATTATTTCTTACAATGTAACCAAGAACCTGGAAATGAGCTCTGGCTATAGAAATATCTGACAAACTGAAACTGACATTCTACTGAATAGAATAACAGATTCTATAATAATCAATACCTGATCTGTGTCCTTCAAAAATGCCAATGTCATTAAAGACAAAGACTGATTAAAAGAGGCTAACTGGACATGGCAGTAGAGCTGTGCCTCAAGACCCACACAGTTCTGCTGTAAAGGACATTATTAGAAAGGATGTGCTGTTGTGTCAGAGTTAACATCCTGACTTTGAGCATAGTTCTGAAGTCACACACTTTGATATGTAGGAGCTAGGGGACCAGGTTGGCAACTTACTCTCAAATGATTCAGGATAAAAAGCCAGAGAAAGAGAGAAAGCCGGTGTGACGGTTAAATTCACGTGTCAACTTGGCCAGAGATGGTGTCCAGTTGTCTGGTCAAGCAAGCACTGGCCCGATTGTTACTGTAAGGACATCTTGAGGATTTAAATCATCAGTTGATTGCAGAGATCCTGGTTACATCTACAATCAACTGAGGAGACTGCCTGCAGCAACGAGAGAAGTCTCATCCAATCAGCTGAAGACCTTAAAAGGAGAAGTGAGAACTTCAGCAGTTAGAAGGGAGAATTTCCATCTCTACTTCAGCCAGCCAGCTTCTCCTGGGGAATCCATCAAAAACCTTGATCAGAGTTCAAGGCTTGCAGCCTGCCCTACAGAACTTGGAATTGTGCATCCTCACGGTTGCATGAGACAATTCTTATAAAAATTTCACAATATTTACAGATATTTCCTGTCAGTTCTGTTTCTTTCTAGGGAAACCTAGGCAGGCGGGGCAAAGTCTTAGCATTCGGGACTCTGGGTGAAGGGTATACAGGAAAGCTTTGCACTATTCTTGCAACTTCTCTCTGTGAGTCTGAAATTATGTTAAAAAAAAAAAACAAAAAAACAGAACCACTATAACATTGTTCCATAAACCTTATAACATGCATAAAAGTAAAATGAATGACAACAATATGATAAAGGGCAAGAGCAGATAAACAGAGTTAAACTGTTGCAAGGGTTTTGTATTATGTGGGAAGTAGCAAAAGTACTTACCAACTAGACTGTAATAAATCAAGGATTCATACTGTAATGTAAGGAAACTAATTAGAAAACATGTAAAATGTGTAACTGAAAAGCTAATTGAGAAGATAAAACGAAATAAAATAACTAATTAATCAAAAACAAAGCAGAAGAGAAGGAAAAGGGAAGAATAAAGGGACAATAAACAGGTGTCAATTTAAACCCACTCCACAAGCAAATAAATATAAATGGGCTAAAAATTGCAATTAGAAGACCAACAATCAGACTAATCAAAAAACAAGACCCAACTCCATGCTGTTAGATCACTTTAAATATAAGGACACAGATAGGTTTGAAAAAGGCATCTCATTTAAGGACTTAAAAAAAAAAAAAAAAAGAAAAAAAAAGCTGAGGTTAGGTTTGGGTAACCGGTAAATTCTACTTGTGTTCCAAGTATGTCATGATCAACCAAAGTAGATCTTAAGGCAAGAAGTATTATTAGAAATAAAAAGGAACACTTCATGGTAGAAAGCTCAATTCAACAGTAAGACATTATTCTTCATGTCTTAATAACACAGCTTTATTATCACTGAATGTGAATGGATTAAAGTCCCCAATCAAAAGATGTAGGCTGGCACAACCCAAAAATGAAAGAGCAAGCAATCCAATTTAAAAATGGACAAAAAATTTAAATAGACATTTCTCCAAAGAGAAAATATAAATGGCCAAAAAGCACATGAAAAAATGTTCCGTATTACTAGCTCTTAGGGAACTACAAATCAAAACTATAATGACATATCATCTCACACTGCAGAGAATGACCATTTAAAAAAAAAAAAAAAAAAGTAAGTGCTGAAGAGGATGTGGAGAAATAGGAATGATCCTTCACTGTGGGTGGGAATGTAGAATGGTGCAGCCTCTGTGGAAGTTTGGTGTTCCTCGGGAAGCTAAATATAGAACTGACATGTGATCCAGCAATCCCTCTACCAGGGATATAACCAGAAGAACTGAAAACTGTGATACGAACAGACATCTGCACATGGATGTTCACAGCAGCATTATTCACAGTTGCCAAAAGATAGAAACAACTCAAGTGTCCATTAACCAATGAATGGATAAGCAAAACGTGGTATATACATACGATGGAATACTCTGCTGCTGTAAGAAGAAATGAGATTGGGACACATATGAGAACATGGATGAACCTTGAAGACATTATGCTGAGTGAAATAAGCCAGACACAAAAGGATATATTTTGCATGGGTCATTAATATGAACTAAATACAAAGAATAAACGCATGGAGTTGAAACCTAGAGTGTAAGTTACTAGGAGACAAGAGGTGGGTAGAGAAGGACTACTGATGCTTAATTATGTAGAAGCTTTAAATAACTTGACTGTAAAAGTGTGGTAATGGATGGAGTTGATGGTAACACATTATAGTGAGTAGCAGCTGGTTTATAAATGGGAATGTATCTGGAAAGGGTAGTCTAGAGATGTAAATGTCAAATGAAAGAAAACTAGAGAATAATCTAGAGACTGACTAACACAGTGAACCCAGAGGTGGATGAGAATTGTGGTTGATGGTACAGATGCAAGAGTGTCCTTTGTGAGCTAGAGCAGATGTACGTCACTATTGCAGGGTGGTGGGAATGTGGAGAAGCATGAGTGACCTATGGACTGTGGTTAACAGCAATCCTGTAATATTCACGCATCTATGCCAAAGATGTACTGGCATAAAGACAGACACATCGATCAGTGGACTAGAATTGAGAGTCCAGAAATAAACCCTCATCTCTACAGCCAACTGGTTTTTGACAAACCTACCAAGTCCGCACTACTGGGACAAAACAATCTCTTCAACAAATGGTGCTGGGAGATATCCATAACCAAAATATTGAAAGAGGACCCCTGTCTCACTCCCTATACAAGAATTAACTCAAAATGGATCAAAGACCTAAACATAACAGCCAGGACCATAAAACTACTAGAAGAAAATGCAGGGAAGCATCTTCAAGACCTTGCAGTAGGTGGTGGATTCTTGGATCTTACACACAAAGCACAAGCAACAAAAGAAAAAATAAATGGGACCTCTTCAAAATTAATCACTTTTGTACCTCAAAAGACTTTGTGAAAAGGGTGAAAAGGCAGCCAACTCACTGGAAGAGAATATTTGGAAATCACATATCCAATAAGGGTTTACTATCCAGGATATATAAAGAGATGTTACAACTCAACAATAAAAAGACAAACAACCCGATTAAAAAATGGGCAAAAGACTTGACTAAACATTTGCCCAAAGAAGAAATACAAATGGCAAAAAAACACGAAATGTCCAACGTCACTAGGGATTAGGGAAATGCAAATCAAAACTACAATGTGATTCATTTCACACCTATTAGAATGGCCACTATTAAAAAGACAGAGAGGGAAACGGATGTGGGTCTAGTGACTGGGCTCCCGTCTACCATACAGGAGGTCCAGGGTTCCATTCCCAGGGCCTCCTGGTGAAAAGCAAGCTGGCCCACACGGCGAGCTGGCCCACACAGAGTGCTGGCCTGCATGGAGAGCTGGTGCAGCAAGATGATGCAACAAAAAGAGACACAGAGGAGAGAGAATAAGAGACGCAGCAGACCAGGGAGCTGAGATGGTACAAGAGATTGAGCGCCTCTGTCCCACTCCAGAAGGTCCCAGGATCGGTTCCCATTGCCGCCTAAAGAGAAGACAAGCGGACACAGAAGAACATACAGAGAGCAGACAGTGAGCACAAAACAACGAGGGGGCAGGGAGAAATAAATAAATAAAATAAATCCTTAAAAAAAAAAAGAGAACTACAAGTGTTGGAGAGGATGTGGAGAGATAGGAACACTTCTTCACTGTTGGTGGGAATGCAGAATGGTACAGCCACTGTGGAGGACTGTTTGGCAGTTCCTAAAGAAGTTGAACATAGATTTGCCATGTGACCCTGCAATACCACCACTAGGTATATATCCAGACAAATGGTGAGCAGTGACACTAACAGACATCTGCACACCAATCTTGACAGCAGCGTAATTCACAATCAGCAAAAGATGGAAACAGCCCAGGTGTCCATCATTTGATGAATGGATAAAAAAACTGGTGTATACACATGATGGAATATTATTCAGCTGTAAGAAAGAATGAAGTCATTAAGCCTATGACAACATGGATGAATCTGGAGAACATTATGTTGAGCAAAGCAAGCCAGACACAAAAGAGCAAATCTGTATGATTGTGCTACTATGAACTTAGTATATTGTGTAAACTCATGGAGTTAATAACTAGAATACAGGTCACCAGAAAATAGAATGAGGTTAAAGAATGGAAAGCCGAGGGTTAATCTGTGCAGAATTGGTAAAAAGGTTGTTTGTAAATCTTTGAAAATGAATAGAAATGGGGAAAGCACATCACAGTGTTTGTAACTAGCAGTGCTATTATATCGGCATGACAGGGGTTGAAAGGGAAAGTCTAAGGTCATGTACTCAAAGGAAAGCTAATGAATGTAACATGGGCCTGAAGAGTGTAGTGGAACCTCGTGAAACAGGAACATGGGTGATACTGCACAGGTAAGACTGGTTTTCTTTGAAACTGCACAAATGTATGTTAATGTTGCAAGATGTTACTATCAGGAAATATACAACTAAAGCAAATTATGGACAGTAGTGTATAGTAATATATTAATAAGCTTCCATTAAGGGTAAAAAAAAAAAAAGGGCAGGGGAATATACTAAGTGAAAGAAACTAGACAAATGGAACTACATGTTGTTTAATGATACAAAATATAAATACAAATAAATTAAGAGAGGCAGAGGCAGAACAGCAGCATGTGTGGCCGGGGAAGCATAGAGAGAGTGTAAGGTATTCATTAAAGGGTTGAATTTTTTTGTTTGTCTAGTTTTTTTGTTTGCTTGTTTTTTCCAGGAGGCACCAGGGATTGAACCTGGGACCTCATACATGGGAAGCAGGTGCTCAACCACTGAGCTACATCTGCTCCCATGTTTTTTGTTTTTTTATCATTATTATTATTACTATTATTATTGGAATAATGAAAATGCTCTAACAATGATTGAAATGATGAATGCAACTATGTGATTATACCAAATACCAGTGATTGTACACTCTGGATGGACTGTAAGCTTTATTAATATGTATCAATAAAATTGATTTTTAAAAATTGGCAAAAGTGAAAAACAAAAGAGTTCAAGAGTCTACATGCCTCCCCTGGTGGCCAGCAGGACATGTGGGGAGACACCACAGAGAGAAATTAAGATCTCCAGGATGGGGGAATGCCATTCTTTTTAATAAACGGTGCTGAAGAAAATGGTGGAAGGACACCTTCCTCACCCCATACATGAGACCAACGCCCACCCGATGGATATCTAGAATAAACGTAAGGTAAGACAAAGCTTCTGAAAGACAATCTGAGCAAGTTCAGCAAAGCAGTCGGTTAAATATGATCAAAAGTGAAAACTGTGCCTGCATACCCACAACAAACAGCTAAAAGTCATCTGAAAAGAGAGACCGAGACCGCATGTCATGGAGTTTTAAAGAAATCCCACTGACCCTGACAACAAAGCTCTAAGTCGACAGTGATGTGTAAGACCTTTATCGAGAAAGAGAATACTTTACTGAAATTAATAAAGACCCAAAGAAGAAAACAGGCCATGTTTCTGGAGGGAAAGTCTCAGTAGTAAACAGTATAAATATGTCGACCCTCCCCAAATTAATCTGTAAACTCAGTGTGCTTCCAATCCAAGCCGCAATAGGTTTCCATCCCATTTACTAATCTCCTTCTCAAACACACATGGGAGAGTCAGGCATCAAGGCTACCCACAGACAATTCTGAAGGCAAACAAGATACGGGGGAGGGCTCGCCCTACAAGACTATCAAGAATTATAACAAAGCTGAAGAATTTAAAGCAACATGAGAGAGAGGGCATTATAAATCACGAGTCCACCAAGAGCTAGTGCTGCAATGAAGTGGGCGTCTCCAGGGAAGAAAATAAAATTGGGCGCTCATGCACTGCTCATGGGGTGCAGTGGCTCGGCGTCTGGGGGCTCAGTCCTGTCCCTTCCCCCAGAGCCAGCACTACCCTGTTAGGGTTGACGTGCCCCAGAAAAACTCTTACACGCACACACAGGAGACACACATAGTCATGTGTAATAATAAAACATCAGATAGAACAGGTAAAAAAAAAGACCACTATTAAACAAGCAGAAAACTACAAGTGCTGGAGAGGATGTGGAGAAATAGGCACGCTCACTCACTGCTGGTGGGGATGCAGAATGGTGCACTGCTGTGGAGGACAGTGTGGCGGTTCCTCAGGAAGCTAAGAGTTGAACTGCCGTACGACCTGGCAGTACCACTACTCAGTTCACACCCAGAAGAACTGAGAGCAGGGACACGGACAGACACGTGCACACCGATGTTCACAGTGGCGTTGTTTACAATCACCAAAAGATGGAAACAACCCAAGTGTCCATCAACTGATGAATGATACACAAAAGGTAGTGTATACATGCGATGGACCATTACTCAGCCGTAAGAAGGACTGAGGTCCTTATGCGTGCTACAGCCTGGATGAACCCTGTGACAGCATGCTGAGTGAAATAAGCCAGACACAAAAGAACAAATATTGTTTGATCTCACTAACATGACCTAAGTATAATAAGTAAACTCACAGAGCTAGAATCCAGAACATAGGTTACCAGGAGATATAATGTGGGAGGATAATGGGGAGCTGACGCTTAATTTGTGCAGAATTTCTACTTAGGTTGATTACAAGTGTTTGGAAACGGACAGAGGTGATGATAACATATGCTGTGAGTGTAATTAACAGCCCTCAACTGCGTGTGTGAATGAGGCTGAAAGGGAACGCTCTGGGTCTAGAGGGTGGAATACGGGACTGCACCACACAGGGAACCCTGGGGTAGAGGATGACTGGGGGGAACAGCACAAACGCACGTCACTATTACAAGGTGTTAGTAACGGGGCACGTGAGGAAAATGCGCCTACGGCAAACTATGGGCTATAGTCAGCAGTGATACTGCAATAGTCTTTCACCACTTGTAACTAAGGTATCACACCAATGCAAAGTGTCAACAATAAGGGGCTATAAGGGAATATTGTATTTTTTCACAAGACTTTTATATAAACCTACAACTTCTCTAATTAAAAAATAAATATAATAATTAAAAATACAGGGAAGCGATGTGGCTCAAGCAATTGGGCTCCCGTCTACCACACAGGAGGTCCAGGGTTCGATTCCCGGGGCCTCCTGGTGAAAGGCAAGCTGGCCCGCGCAGAGAGCTGGCCCATGGGGAGTGCTGGCTTGCACAGAAAGCTGACGCAGCAAGATGATGCAACAAAAAGAGACAGAGGAGAGACAATAAGAGACACAGCAGACCAGGGAGCTGAGATGGCACAAGAGATTGAGCACCTCTCTCCCACTCCAGAAGGTCCCAGGATCGGTTCCCAGTGCTGCCTAAAAAGAAGACAAGCAGACACAGAAGAACATACAGAGAACAGACAGCGAGCACAAAACAACGGGTGCAGAGGAAGAAGTAAATAAATCTTTAATATATAGATAATATATATGTATGTATGTACAGGGGAACAGATGTGGCTCAACCAGCTGGGCACCCACCTACCACATGGGAGGTCCTGGGTTCAGGTCTCGGTGCCTCCTAACGACGACGAGCAAATGCCACACACCCACCACAACGAGCTAGACACTGCAGCTAGATGCTTAAATGAGCAGATGCCACAAGCCAGCAGCCCATGGGGAGCAGATGTGGCCCAGGCCGTTGGGCACTCGCCTCCCATGTGGGAGGTCCTGGGTTCAGTTCCCGGTGCCTCCTGGAAAAGGCGAGCAAACACTGAGCAGACAGACGAGAAAACCATCTAGGGGAGGGGGGGGATAAATAAATGAAGTAAATGTAAATAAAATGAATCTTTAAAATATATATACAATAATTAAAAATATATACCAGGGAGCGGATGTGGCTCAAGTGGGAGGTCCCAAGTTTGGTCCCCGATGCCTCCAAAAAACAAAAAAACAAACAAGCAAACAAACAAAAAACCAACTCCGGGAGTCAACATGGCTCAGTGGTTGAGCACCAGCTTCTCAGATACGAGGTCCAGGGTT
>JAQZBX010110024.1:0-10409 GCA_029593785.1 Cabassous unicinctus
AAAAAAGGAATGCCTGGGGAAGGCTGAGCCTGGCCCTGCACGGAGGTGAGGTGGCCGGTGAGACCCTGCTGTGGGCTGCAAGACACAGCCAGGTGGGCAGCCATGAGTGGACGCTCGGGGGGTGGCACGGCTCAGCTTCCGAACGCACGGGCCGGCTTGTGTTCCCCGCTCCCTCTACAAGGAGATGGGGGCTCTTTTCTGCACAGTGTCAGCATGCGTTGAGTTTTCCAGGAATGCGCCTGAGTCAGGGGAAGGTCGCTCTTGCCGCTGTCTGCAGAAATTGCGTTCCTGGCGGCAGGGCAGGATCGTTACTGCTGCGGTCTGTGCATCGGCCCGTGGTCACGGCTGACCCGGGGCGGACCAGGGGTCTGTGCACCCACGCGTTTCCTCAGCAGCGCCCGCCCTCGTCCTCCTGCCTGTGATTCCCTCGGGGCATCATGAACGGAGCTTCTGTGTTTTACATGCTGGCGGATGTGGCGGGTTAAAGAGTGGCCCCCAGAATATGAACACCTGGAACCTGAAAAAGGGTCTTCACGGCAGTAATTGAGCGAAGGGTCCCAAAATGAGACCCTGGATGGGATGGGCCCTCAATCCAGTAGCAAGTGTCCTTATCAGTGAAGAGAAGGTTGAAGCCACACAGCGGGGACGGCCGTGTGGGCTGGAGGCAGAGAGCGCAGCGGAGCTGTGACAAGCCACGGAGCGCCAAGGATTGCTGGGTGAGATCAGAGCGTCCAGAAGGAACCGACCCGACAGCGCCTGGCCTTCAGACATCTGCCAGCAGAGCGGTGAGAGGAGACACTGCCGCGCACGCCCCCAGGTGCTTTGCTCCAGCAGCCCTGGGAGGCGAAGGGCAGGTCTTGATACCTGGAAGCAGGTGCTGCTGCAACAAACAGCTAGGAGCAGGCTCTGGGACTGGGAGGGTTTCGAGGCATGTGGTAGGAAGAGCTTAGGTGGGCTTGAACAGACTGATGGGGTTGCGGAGGTTACAGGTGCTGCTGCTGAGGCCGCGGGAGGAGGCGAGGAGGCATCGCTGAGGCTGGGAGGAGGGCGACAGCTTGGCTGGGCTGTGTTCTGCCGTTGGGTGGAAAGCATGACTTGTACGTGGTGACCTTGGATATTTAGCTGAGGAGATTTCCACGCAAAGTGTTGAAGGTGCAGCCTGGTTTCTCGTTATTCCTTATAATGAAATTCAAGAGGAAGGAGAAAAATTGAGTCAGGAAGTGGTTAAACAGAAAAGAATCAGAACATGATGCTTTGAGAGGCTCTCAGACTATCCAAATAGCAAAGGATGGTGAAATTGTCTGTTCACTGTTGGAAAAGTGTGTTCTGGAGAGAAGGCGAAGGGTGTGGCTGGACAGGCTTTTGCTGAAGAGGTCAGATGTGTGACTCATGATCCAGTCCACCCCTCGGCTAAAGCTAGGAGTAGAGATGGGGCTATCCAGGAAAACTCTACAGGGGGCCTCTTGTCCAGCAGTGTGGATGCTTGTGGCATGCCCAGGAGACCCATGAGGTTTTTGAGAAAGATACTTGACAGAAACGCAGCTTAGACTGAAGGGGACAGAGAGAGGAGAAAGTAAAAGAGGAGTCAGGGCTTCCAAAATTCTACAAGCAGGAAATGGGCTTTTGAGCTGCTCAGCTGCAAATGTGGGCTGTCCTTCCGGAAAAGGGAAGGCAGACTCCGAAGGCAGAGCCACGGGCACAAAGTGTGGCCAAGCCGCGGCTCCAAGGGTGGAGCCACGAGCCGCAGTGGATTCTTCCCAGGCCTCGACGCTTCATGGACTTTGCTCTGCTGGATTTCAGACTCGCTTGGGACCAGTGCCCCTCTCTTCCTCCCAGGCTCTCTCTTTTGGGGCGGGAATGCACGCCTGTGTCTGTCCGCTGTTGTGCTGGGAGCAGGCCCACAGGTGGACCACACAGTCTCACTCACACCTTCCTGGGGGTGTCTGGATGGCGAGGTGTGGGACATGGAGCTGATGATATTTAGATGCTATTTTTGGACTTGGGGCCATTGGGATGAGGTGACTCTATCGTGCACATGGGATGGATGTGAATTTGGGGGGCAGCAGGTGGACTGCAGTGGGCTGGCGGGTGGCCCATCCCGAAAGAGATGTCTACCTGGAGCCCCGTGGGTGTGATCCTCCTGGATAAAGGGTCTTTGCAGATACCCTGATTTTGGGCTTCTGGCCTGAAGAGCTGTGAGAAAATAAATTTCTCTTCTCTAAGTCGCCTAGTTTGTGCTAATTTGTTCAGGCAGCCCCAGGAAGGTAAGAAGACAGTGGGTTATGCCGCTCAGAATAGTAAAGGGACATTAACACATTTTGTGCATGAAGGGCCCGTGGGGTCTGAAGGCACTGACAGCCCCTGACGCCGGGGCTGCCTCCTGGAGCCTGGACTGGGGGTGGCGTGAGAGCTGCCAGACCCTGCCCCACGCACGCACCCCAGCCAGGCAGCGAGCTGGCCCTGCCCCACGCACGCACCCCAGCCAGGCAGCGAGCTGATACCTCGTGCTTGTCTCTCTCTCAAGGCCTGGTGGGAATCTGAATTTTCAAAGACTGCACAAAAGGAGTGTGCTTTAGTTTCCTGGGCACTAAATCAAATACCATGCAATGGGTTGGGTAGCTTAGCAACAGGACTTCACTGGCTCGGGGCTTCAGGGGCTGGAAGCCTGGCTTCCTCCCACGTCGGCATCCTCTGGCTGTCCAGCAGTCTTTGGGGTTCCCTGGCTTTTCCATCCTGCGGCACTGCCCATGGCAGCGTCTTCCTTCCTTCCGCCTTCCGTTGCCGTCCAGCTTCCGGCTGCTCCCTGTGGCTTCCTCTCCGTGGCGTCTCCTTTGCTGTAAGGACTCTGGCGTGTTGGATAAGGGCCCCCCTTGCTCAGCGTCTTCGAGGCCCTGCTTACAGACGGGCTCACCCCACAGGGCCAGGGGCTGGGACCTGGACGTGCCTTTTGTGGGGGCTCGATTCAGTCCCCAGCAGAATGTTTCTTGAATTTTCAGATATTATTTTTTCCCTACAACAAAGGAACATTTCATTTTAGGGTTTTCGGATATAAATTTTAAGGGAGGTGAAGCCAGGCACTGTAAGACTTAGAGAAAGAATGTTACTTTTTAAAAAGGTCCTACATCATGAAGTCTTAGAACTTCTCAGGAATCTGAATGGAGAGTGTGTGCGCGTTACCTCAGACATCAGGTTCAGTGCTCGTGTGGGTGACCTGAAATGAGTAAGGCTTTCATTGATTTTCTGAAAATGGTTCTAGTTATAGAACCCATTTTTGACGGGGACACTATATTGTTCAAAAATGTTGGTCTGGGGTCGCATGCCCAGCTCTTCAGAGCCTGCCTTCCTGCCATGTAAGCTCGATGGGTTCTAGTAGGTCCTGCTGTTTTCCTGAGGTTTCCTTTTGGCTCGTAGCTCGCAGCAGAATTCCTGGAAGAAAGTGAGCCTTGTGGTGACTCTGCGGAGGAAGGGCAGGAGCTGGAGGGGATGAGCTAAGAGCTGCCCTCAGCTCCCTGGGCATGGGAAGGAGGAGAAAGTGCTGTCTCAGAATCTGGAAGGCCGCAAGGGAAAGCACACGTTTATCAGGATTTCTGGAAGAGCAGTGGAAAGGCACAGGAAGAACCCAGCACAAACAGAAGCAACAGGGTGATAGCACAAAAGAATTGTTTCTACTGTGCTTTCTCTTTTCCTCCCTCCCTCTTCCACTGCTGGCTTCTGGAGAGAAGAGCTGCCTTAGTACAATGGCAGGGAAGTATGTCTTTTGTACAAATTGTTATCAGAAAGGTTAGAAAGTCAAAAACAAAAGCCACTGTGTTTTTAGACCTGAAGTGAGTTTGTTGAAACCCAGCAAAGATACTTCCTGAACTTTGCTTCCCCCGCCCTGGCCAGCACCAGCAAGGAGTTTAATTGAGCGTGTCTGGAAGCAGTTAAACTTTGTCCAAGGTGGCGATGTTCCTTCAGGTGAAAGCACAGGTTTTGCAGAAACCGCAGCATGACTAGCAGGTAGGAAGGCCACGTCTTTGCCGGCTCAGGGAAGCCAGCGACACCGCCCGGACAGAGGTCCCTCAGCGCTGCCGGTAGGACGGGAAGGCGGTCTCCAGCAGCAAGCCTCTTGGAGTCGGTGCACACAGCCCGGCCCGGCCACCAGGGTAAGAAGAGACTGACCGTGGCAGGAAGCTGACACTCTGCGCCTGGCCTTCACTTGCCCGCGGAGGAGCAGAGTGCAGGGAAGAAGGAACAGTGGCGTGGATGGTCAGGAGCCACCAGGAGGGGTTGGCCACGCTTGAGTGATTGACAGCTCTGAACATGGCAGCTTAGATGACTTTAAACGGTGAATGTGACCTTGACACATAGTGTAGTTTTCCAAGATGCTAAGATTTGTAAAGGTTTCAGAAGTTGGTAGCGTAGACTTGTGAGCTTCTGGGCAAAGATAGGTCCTCTCTTGGTGGCAAATTATAACTGATAGGGACATATCTGTGAGCAGTAGTTTAGCCAGTACACTCTGAACCAAACGCATAATGCTCCAAGGTTATTTTTTGCCTCTCTTCAAAGGCAGACATCTGCCCCTTTCCCTGGATGACTACCTGGCTGGCTGATGTTTCAGCGTGGCCTTTACTACTTAGTAGTGGAAGCAAACCTGTGGCCCAGACTGAGGGTGTGCGTAGGTCGGGGGCTCAGCACAGGGAAGGGCAAAACCGCGTGGGGGACGCCGCCTGGGATGCCAGCTGGCTCCTGAGCGTGGCCTCGGCACCCTCACGGGGGTCTCCTGGCCGCCAGCCAGCCCCGGGTGCCCTGCCTCCCGCAGTTTAGGTCCCCTCAGGCTGATGGAGCGGCCCTCTGTTGCCCAGCAGCCCCACAGGGTGTCTGTGAATGTTGGTGGCAGTGCAGCTGTGTGGGGACTCTGTGATCTCTTATAATTTGGGGTAAATTAAGGGTAAATGGGAAGTAGAAACAGTCTTCATCAGTGTATAATTTACATGTGCCAGGAGGAATGAGGTTCACTTTAAGTAACGAGGGGTTGGAGGTGGGCAGTGGGGTGTGCCCTCCTCTGCCTGTCTACAAGGTAAGTAAGCTGTCGAGGAGGGAGCATGTGCCTGCTGGGCGTGGCAAGGCCATGGCCAACCTCTGATTTTGGGGGAATTGGAATTTGCATAACATTTGCCTCCTTGTTCCTGTGCCCCTGGAGAGTTATTTTGGCCATGAACTGTTTTCTTTAAGCTCTGAGGAAGATTTCATCTGCAGGCACCCTGGGCTTTTAGCCCAAGAAGGTTGCAAATTTCGATGTGAATCCTTGGCATAATGAAATAGCCAGGCTTAAGTGCCGGGGCCATCTCCTTTCCTTCCTTCGTGGGAGAAACTCACCCTGGTGCTGTGTGAGCTACGCTTGAGAGAAAGAAAGGAAATGGTTGAGCTGCCTATTGGGGCACAGGCCACACAAGCCAGGAAAGACCATCGTGCATCTGCCAAAAAGGAATGGTTGGTTGGTTTTTTAAAAAGCTGACCTTAAGAGTGAAGTTCTAGTACTTACCAGCGGACGTTCTCTGAAAGTCTTTGGAAGAATACCAGTTAATCTTTGGCAGCCTTTGCTGGCCCTGCTTTGGGGAAGAATGGGGTGTAGGGCTCAGCCTTGCCTCCCTCGCCTGGGGCCTGAGCGTCTGTCCCGGGGAAGGTGTCCATGTGGCCCCGTCACAGACCAGGAGCGACGCTGTCCTTCAGGAGCTTTTGGCAGGGTGCTGTTCAGCTGACTCTGGGCTTTCGCTGACATTGCTGATAACTGCCCTTTGTAGAAGTCTGGGATGGGTCTTTGCAATGCAGGTTACAGACAGCACATCTGGTTTGCTGCGTGGGATTGTTGGTGGGAGGCAGTGGCCGTTCTCCTTCGGAGCATTTCCTTAGGTCTGCTTTGGGCCTTGTGCCCTGCTTTCCACTGTACTTTTCTCCTGCTGCCCAGGCTCTGACATGCAGACCCCACCTCCTTTGCTGACCATCCGGCCTTTCCTTGCTGGCTCTGACCCCCTGCCCCATCTCTGCTGCTGCCCCCACTTCCTGCACAGTCAGTGCAGAGCCTGTCCTGGGCTGGCTGAAGCGGGTGGTTGGGAAGGGGTCTGGGCCCTCAACAGCTCAGTGACAGTAAAAAATTCTAGAGCTGTTGGTCTTTTAAAGCACCTTCCTGGTTTCAGATATTAAATGGAGTGCTTTTGATGAATTGCTTGTTTGCCTTAGATTCCAAGGAAGATCAGATTTTTGGAAATGGTGGAAATATAAGTAGCAGAATTAAACATTCCATTAGAATGGAGCTTGAGCACATTCCATCTCATTCCGTTTTATTCTCTGGTCTCACAAGCAAATAGCAGGGATCTTCCACCTCCAACGACACGTTTATCCCACAGTCCTCCAGGTGACCGTTTTAATTGCCACAAGCTTTGAAGAGCTCTCCTGCCTGTGTTGTCTCTCTTAATTTTTGAGGTTTGTACCTTATGAGATCAGTATTTATAACCCCCATTTTACAAATGAGTGCAATGGGCTCAGAGTGGTTAAAGTCAAGTGTCCAGAGTCACAGCTAGTGGGCGGCGGCCCGAGGACTGGGCCCTGGGCATCTCAGTGGACACACAAGGCTCCTGCCAAGCGGCCCAGCCCTACGGTCACTTCAAGATGGGGGAGGCCCTCTGGTTGGCCCTTGCAATTGGCCGAGGGCTGGTGCCTGTTAGGAAAGCACATCCAGAACACCCCGTGCCCTTGTTAGGACACCAGAAGCAGTACAAAGTGCTCTCTTTCCACCTGAAACTGTAACTTTTCTGAAACTTTTTTGTTTACAAATTGTTAACCCCAGAATCTTTTGAACACCAAATATTGGCTACTTCTCCTAACCTGCAATTGCATTTTAATTAAAGTTGAGATTATAAATTGCATGTGGGCTGTTTAATGATTCAGTTTTACATCGATTTATACTACCCACAGATAATTCTTGTCTACTTTATGGCAGGCCTTGTTCTAGAAACTGGATATATAGAGTAAAAACAATAGTTATGTCAGTGGGAAAATAGATATTTCACCAATCAACACATGAAGAAACCTATAATTTATATTAAAGCATTTTAAAGTTAGACTAGGTTGAATTTCAAAGCAGTAGTCTGAATGTACATAACAGATATTGATGGTGACTGTATTAGTCAGCCAAAGGAGTGCTAATGTGAAACATCAAATATGGGTTGGTCTTTATAAAGGGTATTTATTTGGGGTAGAAGTCTCAGTTACCAGGCCATAAAGCATTAAGTTTCTTCTCTCACCACAGTCCATTGCCAACGTGTTGGAGCAAGACAGCTGCCGGTGTTTGCCAGGGTTCAGGCTTCTGGGGTTCCTCTCCTCCTGGGGCTGCGTTTCTCTCCAGGCTTAGCTCCTGTTTCCTCCACAAGGTCAGCTGTAGACAATGAGGCGAATGGCTTGCTTCTCTTCTCCTGGGGCCTTCTTTCCAACATCAAATCTGCTTCTCAAAAGACTGCTTTAACTCTGTTTTTTGCCTTGCCTTTTATATTCAATTCCCCACCCACCAAGGGGTGGGGCTCATCACCCTACTGACATGGCCCAGTCAACGCCCTAATCATAACTTAATCATGCCCAGATTAACAGATCAGTTTACAAGCATGATCCAATTATATTTTTGGAATTCATAATTACATCAACTGCCCAGCTGTAACACTCCACCCTCTGATTTCCAAAAATACATTACAATATTCAAAAAACCTTAAATCAGTAACAATTCAAGTACAAAATCATATCATAATCAGTTTAAAGAAAGACAGTTCATCTTGAGGCAAAATCCCGTCTGCTATAGACCTTTGAAACTTACAGAACCATTTAACTGCCTCCAATACACAAATGGAAAGACAAAGGATAAACATTTTCAATATCATAAGGAGAAATTGGCATGTTGAACATGAGTCATGGATCCTCTACAGTTCAGTAAACCTGCAGGGCCTCCTCCATTCGATTTCAAAGTCTAAGAGTTATTCTTAAGAAGATGGTTTCTTCTCCTTGGGGCCACACAGGAATGCACCCTTTCCACAGGCTTGCCCAACGGCCACTTTCTTGGTTCCACCCTCATCAAGCATCTGGGTTTCGACCAAGCTCCAGACCACATCCTCCAAGAGTGTTGGGGTGATTGCCACACCTTACCCAATCTTTGGGTTAGAGTTTTAGCCCCCCTAGTACAGTGAGGTGAAAAAAACATTCCCCCTAACCTTTGGCATACAGGTTCAACCGTTTCAGAGCAACAAGTTGACCACCTGGCCTTCCCTAACCTTCCCTAACCTTTGGCATACAGGTTCAACCCTCTCAGAGCAATGGGTTGACCACCTGGCCTTCTCTAATCCATGAGGGACAGGAGCACCCCTCTCAGACCTATGGGGTGTTGACCTTAACCGCCCTAATCTTTGAGGAATGTGTTCCACCCTCTTCAACTACTGGGGAAAACTCACCCTCTCTGCACCATGGGGTCAAAAGTTTCCCTGAACATCGGGTAGGAACATCCACCCTCTTCAACTGCAGGGGCAAACTCACCCTCTCTGTACACATGGGTGAGGCTCCTCTCTTGGCCCAAGGAGATGTCTTAAGTCCAGATCTCTACTTCCACGGTTTTCTTCTTAAAGCTGATTCTCCTTCAATCTCTCCTTTCCATGTCCTCTTTTGTCCAAGCTGACAGTGGTTTTGTTCATACAGCTCTCTCAAAAACTTTGTTGGTTTAGCATGCAGGAAGCAGGGGTCTAAGCCATCAGACATTAAGACTTTCCACAAGTCTTTCCGAGATAACTGCTTCTTCAATTCTGATTTATAAGTTCCAGGTTTAGCTAAGTCTTCAAATGTGGCACTTTCCTCTGGGAATTTGATTTCCACAAACTTGGAAGTTCCAGAATCAGTTTCTGTTTCATTGTGCCCAAAAGTTCTGTCCTTAGTGTATTTCGCTCATCTAGTATTTTGCTATAAGATGCAAGGAGAAGCCAAGCCACATTCTCTGAGTTTACCTTGTTCTTCAGCTAAATGCACCAGTTCACCATTTTCAAATTCTGCCTTCCATATAACACCAGGAGTTAATCTTGCTAAGTTCTCCACAACTTTAAAACATGGATCGCCTTTCCTCCAGTTTCCAATAAGAGCTTCATCATTTACTTCTAAGGCATCATAGAAAGTCTCTTTAGCGTCCATATTATTATCAACGGTCTCTTCAAAGTGATCTAGGCCTTTTCCATCAAGCATTTCACAATTCCTCCAAAAAATACCCCTTACCCATTTATAAAACCGTGACAATATTTTGCTAATTACAAAAGCACTTCCCCACTCTTCAGTACCAAATTCTGTATTAGTCAGCCAAAGGGGTGCTAATGTGAAATACCAAATATGGGTTGGTCTTTACAAAGGGTATTTATTCGGGGTAGAAGTCCACAGATACCAGGCCATAAAGCATTATGTTTCTTCTCTCACCACAGTCCATCGCCACGCGTTAGAACAAGACAGCTGCCGGCGTTTGCCAGTGTTCAGGTTTCTGGGGTTCCTCTCTTTCCACGGCTGCATTTCTCTCTGGGCTTAGCTCCTGTTTCCTCGACAAGGTCAGCTGTAGACGATGAGGTGAACGGCTTGTGTCTCTTCTCCTGGGACCTTCTTTCCAACATCAAATCTGCTTCTCAAAAGACTGCTTTAACTCTGTTCTTTGCCTTGCCTTTTATATTCAATTCCCCACCCACCAAGGGGTGGGGCTCATCGCCCTACTGACATGGCCCAGTCAACGCCCTAATCATAACTTAATCATGCCCAGATTAACAGATCAGTTTACAAGCATGATCCAATTATATTTTTGGAATTCATAATTACATCAAACTGCCCAACTGTAACAGTGACTTTTAAATAAAAAAATGCATATGCCCATGCTTACCAGTCAAACTTCCAGTAGCCTTCTATGCAGAATTGGAAAAGCCAATCATCAAATTTATGTGGTACAGCAAGGGACCCTGAATAACCAAAACAATCATGAAAAATAATAGATTTGGAGGAGTCACATTTCCCAATTTTAAAACTTATTACAAAGCTACAGTAATCAAAACAGCATGGCACTGGCACAAGGACAAATACGTAGACCAGAGGAATCAGTTTGAGAGCCGAGAAATCAGCCTTCACATCTATGGCCAATTGATTTTTTGACAAGGGCGCCAAGTCCACTCAGTTGGGAAAGAATAGTACCAAATGGTACTGGGAAAACTGGATCTCCATATGCAAAGAATAAAGGTGGACCCCCTACCTCACACCATATATACAAATCAACTCAAAATGGATCAAAGATCTAAATATAAGAACCAAAACTATAAAACAGACAACCTACAGAATGGGAAAAAATATTTGGAAACTGCATATCTGAATATATATAT
>JAQZBX010110025.1:0-10408 GCA_029593785.1 Cabassous unicinctus
CCAAACCAGAGGGCTTTGGAGAGCACTGGCTAGTGGGGCAGCAATGAACCACGGGCAGGGCAGTATTTTTCAACAGTTATGAGCGTGCACTCTAGAACCAGACTGCCTGCATTCAAATCTCAGATCTGCCACTGTGACCTTGGGCAAGTTACTCAACCTCTGTGTGTCTCGGTTTCTCCATTGTTGAATGGGAATAATAACAAGTCCTATATCCTTAACACCTCAGTTCTGGAATTTCTTTTGTCTAGGCTGGAGGGGAGGGGATGCTGGGCTCCAGTGAGCTCTGCAGTGGTGACTAGCTGGAGGATGAGCTGGGGCTGAGAGTGGACTAGAAAAAGGTAAAAGGATGAGCTGGGGCTGAGAGTGGACTAGAAAAAGGTAAAAGGAGTCCTGAAGTCAAGTTTGGCTTCTGTGCTCACACTAGCATTTCTGGGCCTTCGATCTGGTCCTGCTAGACTCTGGAACTGGCCAGGGACCAGCCCCCAGGCCTTTATCCAGGTTGGCACATCCTGCTCTCCCAGACCCCAAGCTTGGCATTCCTGGTGGATTGGAGTGCCATCTTGTGGCCACACCTGGAAAGTAACCTAAGCTGTGCTCCTACAGAGTAGGCTTTATGAATAGCCCTTCTGTAGCAGTTAGCATTGGGAGTGACAGGCACCCCTTCCCCGAACCAGACCTCCCCCCATCCAATGGGAAAGGGAGAGTAATCCTAGAGGTGGCATAGTAGGAAATAGGTGAGCAGTATCTGTAGCTTGAGCGCTGACCCTGGTACCTAACCTGGGAGTGGGCTGGGCTGGGGTGTGCAGCTGTTCCTACTTATACCGGCTGGTGCATGGGCTTCCATGTCCCTTAGGCCAGGGAAAGCTTGGAAAGGGGCCAAGATTAAGAATACACTGGAAAGGTGTCTAGCTCAGGGTTTCTCAGTCTCTGCACTATTGACTTTGGGGGCCAGATAATTCTTTGTTGTGGGGGGGCCTATACTGTGCATTGTAGGATGTTTAATAACAGTGGTCTCTACCCACTAGATGCCAGTGGAACCTCTCCTGCAGTCCTGACAATCAAAAATGTCTACAGGCATGGCCAAATGTCCCCTGGGAGTAAAATTTCCACTGGTTGAGAGCCACTGATCTAGACAGATTTGATTAAAAATCCCATTTTTCTGCTTACTAGCTGGGTGAACTAGACACGTTCCCTCTCTGAGCCTCCATTTCATCATCTGTATAAAGGGAATAATATTTTGTGAGGATTAAATGAGATAGTGCCACACACGCGTCAACTCCCTCTCCTTTTCTTCTCCCTCTCCCCTGGGGCTTCCTCCTCACACCTCTGTGACCAAGCCTTACCCCACCTCTTCCCCTCCAGGGCTCTGGCTCTCCTTCAGCCTGGGGACAGAGCCTCAGCCCTCCCTGAGCTGGGCTTTTGGGAAGATGGGACCTTGGCACCTCTCCCTGCTGGCTGTGGAGGTGAGGAAGGGAGGTAGGAAACGATGATAATGGTGATATAGGGTGCATATGTGCTGGGAGGTTGGGTGGGATCAGGCACTTGCGCAAGCGTGTCCCCGGCACCAGGACAGAGTTCTCCCAGCAGCAGCTGCAGATGCCTAGCTATCCCTAGGGCCTTCCTCCCTTGACATCTCCTCGGACTGGGCAGCCTTGGGGATTCTCCTGCGTGTACTCCTGGGGGGCACTTGAGTGTGTCAGCCTGAAGGTGCACAAGGGTGACTCTGTGTAGGGGAGGGTCCTGGCTTTGTGGGTCCCGAAATTTAGACAATTGGTGGTAGGGGGTGTACTCTTTGGAAAAAAAAGAAGGCAAAATAATAGAAGGTTGGATACAAAAGTGAATATTTATTTATACTTAGAAATAGGACCACATATATATTTTTAAAAGCTGATAAATACCACAAACATCATAAAATCGAGAAAAATATAGCTTAATATTTTTATTAACTGCCTGACACACCTACATAATACTTTTAAATAAAGTATATTTGCTTGGAAGCATTCCAAATGCTAGCAAAACCAGTTACAACCTTTTTTTTTTTTTTTTTTGCAATTACAGAGTGATGTTCAGTTAACAAAACAATATTTATTTTATATAAACTGCACCAAGACAACTGAAGATGAAAAATCATCATCCCCCATATAACTATTTTTTTCTGTGCACCAACAAGAACCTGCTTTAAGTTTCCATGCCAATTTATATCTCTCATATTGTTCCAGGCAAAGTCAGTGACTACTGAAAATACACCAGGACAGGGCTACTTAAAGATGCATTTGTGAAATGCAAGAGACTCAAAACAGTCAAAACATTCCTGAAGACGAACAACGTTGGAGAACTCATACTTCCCGATTTCAAAACTTACTACAAAACTCTAATAATCAAGACAGTGTGGTACTGGCATAAAGTTAGTTATATAGGCCAACGAAATAGAATTGAGAGTTAGGAGATAAACCCACACGTTTGGTCAATTGATTTTGACAAGGATGCCGAGACCATTCAATGGGGGAAAGAATAGTCTTGTCAATAAATGGTGCTGGGACAACTGGATATCCACAGGTAAAAGAATTAAGTTGGACTTATATCTCACACCACAAACAAAAATGAATTCAAAATGGAACAAAGACGTAAACGCAAGAGCTAAAACTATAAAATTCTTAGAGTGAAAGAAGATGTAAGTCTTTGTGACCTTAGGATAGGCAACAGTTTCTTAAATATGATGCCAAAAGCACAAGCAACAAAAGAAAAAATAGATAAATTGGACTTCATCAAAATTAAAAAGTTTTGTACATCAAAGGACACTATCTAGAAAATGAAAAGACAACCCACAGAATGGGAGAAAATATTTGCAAATCATTTATCTGAGATGGGTCTAATTTCCAGAATATATAAAAATCTCTGACAACTCAACCACAAAAAGACAAACAATCCAATTAACAAATGGGCAAAGGACTTGAATTATCATTTATTCAAAGAAGATACACAAATGGCCAATAGAGCAGGTAAAAAGATACTACATTAGCCATCAGGGAAATGCAAATCAAGACAATGAGATACACGTCACACGCCCTAGGATGGCTATAATAAAAAAGACAAACAATAACAAGTGTTGGCGAGGATGTGGAGAAATTGAAGCCCTCATACAGTGCTGGTGGGAATGTAAAATGGTGCAACTGCTTTGGGGAAAAGTTTAAAACTTCTTCAGAAAGTGAAACATATAGAAATATAACCAAGAGCATTCAAAACATGTATCCACTCAAAAACCTGTGCATGAAAGTTCATGGGGGCTTTATTCATAATAGCCAAAAAGTGGAAACAACTGAAAGGTTTATCAGTTGGTGAATGGATAAATAAAATGTGGTATAGCCATACCATGGAATATTATACAGCCATAAAAAGGAATGGAGTACTGATAAACGCTACAACCTGGATGAACCTTGAAAACATTATGTTAAGCAAGAGAAGCACAGACACAAAAGGCTGCACATTGCATGAGTCCATTAATCTGAAAGGTCAGAAATAATCAAAGATACAAGGTTTCTTTTTGGGGTAATGAAAATGTCCAGGAATTAGATAGTAGGGATAGTTGCATAACCATGTAAATATTGTACAAACCACTAAACTGTATACTTTAAAAGGGAGAATTTTATGGTATGTGAGTTATATCTCACATTTGTAAAAGTGGGAAAAAGAAAACAAAAATTGAGCAGTTAACCATGAGGTTTTGAATAATTTCACCTTGCCTGTGCTGAGAAATATCTTCCCAGCTGGTCATGGTCCCAACTTCCTTATTTGTAAAAGATCTACGTCATCATCTTTCTCTTTCTTTGAAATGTTTTAAGGGAATTACTGAAGAATTTCAGAACTGGGACATACCTTTTAAATTCTCTAATTCATTACATAGAGAGGAAGCCAAAGTCCAAATGGGCACAGCCAGCCTGGATCCCAGGAAATTATGTAGCCATTAACATATTTTGGGATTTACTTCTCCCAGCTACTGGGAACATTTTATATGAATTAAAACCCACTGCTAAAATGTTGCCTGAAAAAAAAAAAGTTATTTCTATACAAAAACCACTGCACAGTATAAAAACAAATACTACCCAGGCTTACATTCCTTTCTTTTCTCTTTAATAGGAGTGAGTTATATGCAGGAGAGTTAAATACTTTATAGGCAAGGAAAAAATGAACTAGAACGAACTGCTCACCATCATAACCATCATCGTCTTTACCTACCTCCCCCTTCCTTCATCTTCTCTGCCTTCCTCCTCTGGCTCCTTTTTCTTGCCTTTTTCAGTCTTTCCCACTGGCATCAGGCTGCATATTGCCTCTTTGTGTGACAATGGTTTTATAATATTATTTTCTATAGAGAGAATTGAAAGATGGATTCAGTCTTTCCTTCAGCATGGTTGATAAAAATTGTTTTGTACTATTGGTAATCCAGGGCAGCTTCTTTCAGGCTCACAAACCTATTGAAAATGTCATGCACATTTTTAGGCTTTTAGGAAAACCTCAATCAAGTTTCTTTCAGAGTGGGCTGTAAGAGTTCAAAGCATTTCGAGTTTTCTTGTGTGGTGATTAATCTTAAATATTTTTTGAATGACAATGCTTGTTAGACAGTTTGTCAATGATAATGTCTTTTTATGGTGGCATATTTTGCATCAGTTTGGCAAAAAATTAAATCTTTTTCCACATAATCTACTCTTCCTAAGTGATTGGATTATTGAACAATACAAGAGTCTTTTTAATAATTCTATTCAAAATGTATCTTTTCTTCTAACAAACTGCTTTTTTGGTATGACAAATATTTTTTGGTTCCAATTGGCATCTCAATATTAGAGTAATTTTAATTTACTTCACTGTTCATCATTATTGCTTGTTTTATATTCCATTTATTCATTTATTTTAAAGATTTATTTATTTACTTTATCCATTTTAAACCACCCCCTTCCCCGTTTTTGCTGTTTTGTGTCCATTTGCTGGGCAATTCTCTGTGTCTGTTTCTGCCATGTCTTCTCCTCCTCCTCCTCCAGTCTTCACCAGGATTCAATCCTGGAGACTTCCAATGTAGGAGAGAGGTGTTCTGCCACCAGCGCCACCTCGGTTCCTGGTTTTCGGAGAATCTCGTCTTGTCTCTCCCCTGCGTCTCTCTCCTGTTACGTCATCATCTTGCTGCCTGGCTCCCGGGGCCTGGCGGCTCACCGGCACATAGAGCCTGGCAGCCCATGCGCCTTCTGTATATATGTTTTTATTTTACCGGGAGGTCCCGGGGATCGAACCCAGGTCCCTCCATATGGCAGATGGACGCCCAACCATTTGAGCCACATCCGCCCCCCTCCATTTATTTTTTAACCTGATTTTTTTCTGTTTAATAAATAAATTTAAAGATGGCAAAAGAAGATATCTTTCATGAGTCCAGCTCAGGAGTCTGTAATTTCTCATATTTTTTACTGAAATGTCCCAAAACATTTTCCACTTTGAAGTTCAAATGGAGTATTTAAACTTTATCCAATGCAATATTTCATTTTAAAAAGAGAAATTTACGGTGAATTTATCATTGTGTATTCTTCATTACTGACTATATTTCTGAAGAAAGAGCATTTCTGTTTTGATTAGGCTCCAATGAGAACCAAATCCTGCACTTTCAGTTTTACAAGTGAGATGACTGGAAGAAAAAGTCCGTAGATTAGCTGCTTGCTTCTCCCTGCATGTAAAACCTTTTTCTGCTCCTCTACCATATTCTTTCAATTTGACGTGCCATAGGACAGGTTTATATTATAAGACAATCTCTGACACTATGTTTTGTGTCACAAAGTTGGGTGAATTGGTACAGTGGGTAGTAAGAATATTCCTGGAAGCCATTCCTACTCCACAATGGCTAGTAATAACTTCATTATCCACAGAAATTACAGTAAATTAAAGATATTCCACTGAACCCAAACAAAATGTATACTTTTTGGTAGGACCCCAAAATGCCCCTAAATGACACTTAAGACAAGGGGAAGTTGAAATTGAAAGAGACAATGGTCATACCTGATTATTAAATTAGAATAATTTCCTTTGGCAAATTGAAAAACAAACCCAGGCCACCTGACCATGACCTTGGAAGGGGCCTATGCAATGGAGGGGATCTGAAGCTTAAACTTCCTTGGCTTCACGGTGCAGTGGCCTCTGGTGGCGTGCTCTAGGTACATACGTGCTGTTGTATGAGACATATGTGTAGAGACATATGTGTATGTCTTTGTGGAGAGAATGGCCCTGGTGCTTTCTCAGATCCATCCCAGGGAACAAATGACCCCACAAGCAAGGGATGTCTCATCTACACTGCACCTGGAGTTGGGCTCAGCTAGATGGTCTTGTCTCTTGAGGGGACTGAAGTGAGGGCCAGGCCAGGAGGATACCAAGTCCCATGGCCAATGGTGTGATCCCAGCTCCAGCTGCTTCCCTCCCTCCTGACCTTCCTCACCTCCTCACTCCTGACTTCTTCTGCAGAGGTGACAGAGCAAGGCAGCTAAGAGTGCACGCTCCGGAGCCCCACTACCTAAGCTGGTCCAATTGGAGTTATTCTCTGGGAATTTTTTTACTGGAGCTAAATGGTAAGACCTAAGATAAGCCCTGAGTTGCTAGAGGAAACCAGTATGGACTAGGAGAGAGTGAAACCAAGTAGAAGCAAGAAGAGGGATGGACGGTGAGCAAGAGGGGCTCCAGTTCCAGCTCCCAAGGCCCATAAATCTGCTGTGGTGCCTGTATCTCTGTTTCCTTATGGGCTGCCTCAGGTCCTTCCAATGCACCTCTGTTTGGGGTTTAAGCGGGTTTTACTTAGGCTTTTGTCACTTGCGACCAGAAGTGTCTTAGACTGAATCTGTTCCCATACTTGTTCCTCCTGAGGTCCGTATCTCTGTAATGGCATCACCACCCACTCAGAAGCAAAAGTCATCTCTGGCTCCTCTTTTTTCATTACTTCCTCCCCCCTAGGGCCTCCATACACGAGGCTGCTGTGAACAGTTGTGCAGGTTGTTCATTGAATAAGTACGATCACCTGAGGAGGTGAGGGCTCTTTGCTTGCCTAGACATGAGCCCTGTTGCAGGGCAGCGTCACTGGGGGAGAAGGGATTCCTCTTTCTAATTCTACACTGGCTCTGTATAGGTTACTGGGGCCCTCTTCATACATGTGGTTGGTTCCCTCCCATTGAGGAAACTCTGTCCCCACTCTCTTCACCTGATTTAACTTCTCATCTGGCTTGAAATCCCTTATGATCTCATTGCGCCCTCTACTCTTCCTTAGAGAATTCCTCACCATTTATAATGGCGTATCTATTCATTTGGTTGTTTCCCCCCACAGAATTTTAAGCGCTGTGTGGGCAGGGACCGTGTCCTTGATGTTCTCCACTGTACCCTCAGCACCTATGCATTATTTGGCACAATGGTCTCCAGTCCTATGCCTCCTTTCCATTTCCAGTCACTACCCCAGTTCAAGCCATGCCAAGTCTCCTCTTAGCAACTGCAGTGGACTCCACAGGTTTTCCTGTTTCAAGTCTTGTTCCCTCCTATCTATTCTACAAGCCCAGACTGGCCTTTTTAAAAGATGGATTTATTTGTATCCTTCCTCTGTTTAGATTCCTCTATGGCTCCCTTTTGCCCCCAGGATAAAGCCCAAACTTCTTAATACAGTTCACAAGGTCCAAGATGCTGCATTTTCCCCATCTTACCTCTGGCTCCTCCATGTGAGCATTTTTGGTTCCAGGAAGGTACACTCTGCTTTCTCTCACCTCTGGGTCCTTGTACTTGCTGTCTCCTCAGCGTGAAGCACCCTTCTTTGGCCCCTCTTTTCCTGCCTCCTTCAACACTCTTACCAGGGGTGACCTACTTGTCTCCACCTCCCCCAGGCTGTCTAGGGGTCATTCCACTCTGCTCCTATGGTGTTTCTCTCTCATATACACCCCCATTATAGCACTTAATTCACTGCAATGTAACCAGCTGCTGGTTGGACTTATCCTCCCAAATGTCTGATGCTTCCAAGAGCAGCAACTGTGTCCAATGGTCTGTTTTCACCCAGAACGGGATCTGGTATCTGCTGAATGAATGAGTTCATTAAGGAGTCCCAGAGTGTCCCACAAGAGTGTAAAGAACCCCAAGGAGTCTCTGGGGAAGCGGCCAGGAGAACAGCTGAAGATCATCAGTGACAGCAGCTCTGAGTGGCTCCTTAGGACCCTGTGTTAACAGAGAGCAGAGGTGGCTGAGCAGATCTTCAGATACGTGATGAGGCTCTTCTGGCACTGTGTCTTGTCTGCAATGGAGAGCAGAGCCCTTGGATCTGCAGGGTTTTCATGGACAAAGGACCTGTAGTGGTGGGATGTAAGATGTCCTGAGGTCTTGGTGGCATGTTGTGGAGAGAGAGTGTGCATGTGGTGGTGGTGGTGGGGTGGTAAATGGAGAATTTGTGCCAAGTCATTCCTCCAGGGACCTTGGACCTGGGAGAGAGCAGAAGTTATTGTGTGTGCATGTGCGTATTTATGGTATCTCCCTGGTGGGTGTGTCAAGGTCTGTGTGTTTTGTCTACTCTTGTTTCTCAAGGCACAGCTCAAATGCCACCTCCTCCAGGAAGCCCTCCCCAGCACTCTGGCTAAATAAATGACTCCCTCTTCTGCTCTCAAAGCGTCTGTGCCCTGATGAGATCACTCATGCCATCTGTGACAGGTGCTGGACAGATGCCTCTCCTAACAGTCTTTGGGCTCCTGTCTTCTCATGAGCTCTCAGTGCCGGATGCTCTAGGTGCCGGGTTGTTGGCTGAGTAGAATCATTTGTGCCTATCTGGCCTTCTATGCTGTCACTAAGATCCTGAAAAAACCTGACCCATCACAGTGTCTCTTACAATGCTGTGAGCACCCATCACATGCTCTGTACCGACAAGGGCTCTGCGTGGTGCCGGGGCCACCACCTTCCAGTAGTCCTTCAGAACATGACACCCAGTTTCACGCTGTGTGTGGAGGGGTGTGATTCTCAACCTTGTGTGCACTTCAAAATCATCTGGGGAGCTTTTGAAAAAGCCAACACCCCACCCTGCCTCAGATACATTAAATCAGAGTCTCTGGGGGCCAAGCATGGGGATTTTTAAAATCTATCTAGATAAATCTCATGTGCATCCTGACATGAGAACCACTGACCTGTGTGTGGTGACACAAATCAAGGTGAGAGGACCCTCCCCACTCCCTGGAGACTTACACATCCTCCCTGCCTGCCCCTGGCCGCAGGCGTCCTCCTTGCAATCCGTTTGCCGCCTATAGGGGTCGCTGCGGGATAGCTGGACCAATTTGGTATTTTCCTCAGGTCAAAATCCCGCCCCCATCCCCAAGGAAAGCCAGTCGCCGCGGTATAAATTAGCGTCTTTATTTGGAACACCTGAGCGAGCGCCCGCAGCCCGCCCGTTTGCCGTATAAACAGACAAAGTCCCTGTCGCACAGCACACCATGCCTCAGAGATAAATACAGCCCTGGGGGCTCCTGCTCTGGCAAAGCAACTCTTATTTACAGGAATAGATTACAAAAGTATTACAAAAAGTGGTCCTGAATCGGGGGCGGGGGAGGGGGCTTCGGTTACACCTGTAGCACTTGGAACGCGAGCGCATCCTGTGGGCGGTGGGAAATGGGACGTCACGAGGGCTCCTAAAAGGAAAGGCCACGCTCCCATCAACGCCCCGGGCGTCCGCTGGTCCCCCCGCCATGGAGGAGGGGGCGTGGAAGAGGAAGGGCCTGGCCCGTTAAGGATCAGCTCGGACCCACAGAGGAATACCGATCGGCCGCCGCAGCGGGTCTTGTGGCAAAAACGGACTGTGTCCTTGCTCTGTGGGGCGGGGGCGGAAACACAGCTCAGTTCTCCCGCCTGTCCCACCTCGGGAGGCGACGCCTTTAAAGCGCGGCTGGTGTTGGGGGGAGGTGCTGGCATTTAAGCTCAATCTTTTGGGCGCGAAAGATCCTAAGGGCAGCATCCCTCGGGCGGGTGTGCACAGGCGCTCTCCGACGCGACCGCCCGCCCCTTCAGAGCACCTGGTAGATCGGGTTGGGGTTCGCACACGCCGGGCCCTGCGGGGCGCTGTCCGGGGATGGGGTGGGGGCGCCGCGCTCACCCTCGCTGGGGGTGGTTGCCTCTTGCGGGCCCGGCGGCGACCCCGGCGGCGCGTCGGCGAGCAGCAGAGCGGGCGCGGCGGGGCTCTCGGTCGAGATGCGCTCCACGATGCTGGACAGGCAGTCGAGGCTCGACACGGCCGCACTCTTCCTGGGTTCTGCGCGGGGAGACGTAGGTTAATGTGCAGGGGTGGAGCCGCGGACCACGTCTCCCACCCCACAGCCTAGGGTGGAACTTAAGCAAGAGTCCCGCGACTGTGGCGAGAGTGCGGGGCGGGAGGGGGGCGGGC
>JAQZBX010110026.1:0-10409 GCA_029593785.1 Cabassous unicinctus
CATTGTATTATGATTGTCTTTACAGGAAGGGTGCTGGATTTTACAAATTACTTTTCCTTATCAATTTCGATGGTCATGACTTTATTTTATTTTTTAAATTCATTTTATTAAAAAGGTTTATTACATTAATTGATTTTTTTATATTGAACCACATGGCATAAAAAATGATAGAGAACTTCCCAAACTTAGCATAATACATGCTTATGCACATCCATGAAGTTCAAAGAGCACCAAACAGGAAAAACATGGAGAAAACTATATCCCATTATATATTTATCTCACTATCAAATGTGAATGACGGGGAAGTGGATGTGGCTAAACCAGTTGGGTGCCCATGTGGTAACATGTGAGATCCTGGGTTTGGGTCCTGGTGTCTCCTAAAACAAGATGAGCAGATGCTGACTCTACAACAGTGAACTAGTGGCTGCCTCCCCCCACAAGCTAGATGCCACCTCCCACAGCATTGAGCTGGATGCTGCCCATGCTGAAAGGAGCAATTGCCACAAGCCATTAGATGCTGCAGCCCATGGGGAACAGATGTGGCTTAGGCCACTGGACACTCACCTCTCATGTGGGATCTCCCAGATTCTGTTCTTGATGCCTCCTAGTAAAGTCAAGCAAACAATGAGGAATCAGATGAGAGAACCATCTGAGAGAGAGGGAGATAAATAAAGAAAATAAATTAAGTAAAGAAATCTTTAAAAAATATATGGACAAAAGGAGAGTTCTGAAAGATGCAAGAAAAAAGCAATGTGTTACATTCAAAGGAGTACCAATTACATTGAGTGATGACTTCTTAACAGAAACTATGGAGGAAAAAGGGCAGTTGGTTGAAATATTTAACATGCTGAAAGAAAACAACTCTCAGCCAATAATTTTATGCCTGGTAAGACTTTCCTTCAAAAATGAGAGAAAGATTAAGACATTCTCAGATAAACAAAAGATCAGGGAATTCATCACCACTAGCCTTGCCCTACATGCAATGCTAAAGGGAGTTCTTCAGTCTGAGAGGAAATGGTACTAGACAGAGTTGCAAATCAGATTAAGAAATAAAGACTTCAAATAAAGGTAACCAATTGTGTAAATATAGTCACCAATATTATTATAGTGTATTGTTTGGTATATAGCTCCATTTTTTACTTCGTAAGGTGAAAAAATACAAATGAATAAAATGTAATGGCATTTCTATCTTTTGGGCATACACAGATATAGTGTACAAGTGTGTACTTACAAAAAGTACAAAAAGGTGGGTGAACAAAGGGGTATTAAAAAATCTATGTGCATGCTATTGAAGTTTTTAGCATCAAACCAAATATGACCTGCTAAATTAGGATGTTAAAATTTAACCCCATGGTAACAAGGAAAAAAGATGAAAATTATATCCAGATAGAAATTACAGGACACTCAATATGGTACAAAACAAAACATCAAATACATATAAAAGTAGTCACCAAGAAAAGCAGGGAAAGAAATGGTATAAGACTTACAATGGCTAGAAAGCAAAATGGCATAAGAAAGCCCTGCATTGTCAGCAATGCCTTTAATTGTAGATTAAACTCTCTATTCAAAATGCAGAGATTTGTAGAATGGATAAAAAAAGCAGGACACAAGTATGCAGTGTCTGCAAAAAATACACCTTAAATTCCTTGATAAAAGTAGAAATATGAAAGTGAAAGGATAGGAAAAACTATAACACACAAGTGGTAAACAAAAGATACCTAGGTGGCTATGCTAATATCATTTGAAATAGCCAAAAACAGTTCTCACTGATATGAAGTAAGGATATTGAGCACAATCACGGAGATAGAGTCTGGAAGATAGTGTACCAGGAGATAGAAGGAGAATAGAGTTGGTGAGCCAATGTTTAACTTGGGGAGAAACTATAATAAGGTTGATGGTATCAGGTTGGCAATAGATAGAGGTGATGATGGTGTATCAATATGAGTGTTATCAATAACACTGAAGTGTGAGTCTGAACAGGGTTGAAAAGGGAAGTTTTGGGCAATCCATGATATTAGAAGGAAAGCAAGAGGATAAAATGGGTGACTGTACAACCCATGAAATCATGGGTTGACTTAATTTGAGGTTAAAAGTCAACTATATGAATGTTCTTTCAGGATCTATAACAAAGGTACATTACTTGTACAGGCTGTCAACAGTGGGGGAATATATGGAGATAATGTAGCTAAAGCATACCTCTACGGGGTATGAATATATTCATGTTGTCATAGGTATGTCTTCTCAATAGATAGAGACCCACAAAGTAGCCAACAAAATATTAAACTCACTTGTTGGGGAGTCCTGCTATTCTATCAAATAAAATGGCAAAAATCTTTGGATCATATAGGTAGTGAAAACATGAAAAGCCCTCAATCTTAAGACTTATACTTATGAAACTTATATTATAAAAGTGATACTTAGTTTAATTATAATTAATGTCTGAGCATTACCTCCTGAAAACTTCCTTGTTGGTCAATTGTGGCCTCTCACTAAATCACCCTCAGCAAAAGAGTCTCACTACCTTCGTGCCAATTTGGGACATGGCTCCTGGGGATGAATCTCCCTGGCAATGATGTATTATTACAAAGTGCCAACTGTTGATGCATTTGGCAAAAATACTTGACCTAAAGGGGGAAATATTAAATATGAAGGCTTTTATGGCTAAGAGATTTGAAAGTGATTTGGGTGTGAATATGGATGTTATGCTTATTCAGGCATCAAGCAGATCTCACTATATGCCACAGTAAACAAAACCGCAAACAAAAATGCTCCCTAGGGAGTGGATGTGTCTCAGGTGTTCGAGCACCTGCTTCCCACATGGGAGGTCCTGGGTTTGGTCCTTGGTGCCTCCTAAAAACAAAACAAAAAACAAACAAGCAAACAAATAATTTTAATGGCCCAAAAATGCCGTGTTCCACCTATTCTTAAACTCTGTGAACCACTATATTTATATCAATGTTACAAGTTCTTCCATTACCACATGATAATAACTACAATAACAGAACACCTACTATGGTCTGTGGTTACACTCCTCTTATATGTTTGTTCATTACTCAATCTTGAATAATTTGGGATGATGTTCATGCCAACTGCTTCAGGTGGCTCAGTGGTTGAACACCAGCTTCCCACATATGAGAATGAGGTTCAATCCCTGGCCCCAGTACCTAGAGTCCTGAGGACTCTAGGGATATCCAGAACTATTAGCAAGGCACACAGCCTCATGAAACCAACATCCCCTTGTGGGCCCTGTTTTGGAATATATGATAATCTATTTCTCTAATATAAGAGTTAGAATCATTTATAATTTCCCTACTCATGATTCTTTTACCCTATTTATTTGAACTGATAATTATCATTATACATTTGAAATATATATCTCAAATAGTTAAATCTTCAGCCTGTTAATATGCTGGTTGTGAACTGAATCACAGCAGGGTTGCAGCCAACAGTCACTCACAGTTCTTTGGACTTGCCCAGTACCACTAATAAAATGATGATGATGGACTAGTCCCACACCCAAAACAAGGACTATCTACAACTACTAACAAAACAGTTCCCATATTACACCTATTTCCCCCCTCTCCCTCTCCTCAGAACCTCTGGTGACCACTGCCTCCACATCAATGATAAAAGTTATTTCAAAGCTAGAATAACTATAAGTTTATACTAGAATAACATTAAGTCTACTCTAGTCCATTGTTCATTCCTTATACTTTTGATGTAAGTTTTCTGTGATCTAAAATTTCTCTAAAATACTTTATTTTTACCAAAAAAATTAGGTAATAAAAATATTATATTATTAAAATTAAAAAAATATTACAAGGAAAAGATGATCATTATATACCAAAAATGGAATAATTAAACAGGAATAAATAATAATTATATATATATAATATATATTGCTGATATATATATATCAGCAATACCCCAAAATACATGAAGCAAATACTGAAAGATTTGAGTGGAGAATTTGACAGTTTACATAAATATTAGGAAATTTTAATGCACCACTCTCAGTAATGAACAGAATATCTAGTCAGAAGATCAATAAGGAAGTCTAGGACTTAAATGATTCTCAAGACAATTAGACCTAACAGATATATGTAGAACACTCATTAAAAATAAAAAATAAAAATTATTCTTGAATGCACATAGATCAAACTTCAGGACAGACCTATATGTTGTGTCACAAAAGAAGTCTTAAAAATTTCAAATATTGAAATCATACACTGTATTTTGCCCTAACACAACAGAATGTATCTATAAAGCACTAACAAAGGGAGAAATTGAAAATTCACAATATGTGGAAATGATCAATATACTCTTAAAGAACCAATGGGATAAATAGGACACCATAAATGAAATTAGGAAACATATTGAGATGAATGAAAATCTTATGGGAAGCTGCAATTGTAGTGTGGAAAAGGGAATTTATAGCTATAAATATATATATTAAAAGATAAGAAAGACTTCAAATCAGAGACCTATTCTCAAAACTATCAGAATTAGGAAAGGAACAGCTAACTATAGCCAGAACAAGCATTCCTTCCCAAAGAAGGAAATAAAAGATTAGAGCAGACATAATAGAACTTAAAAACAAGTATGCAAACAAAAAACATTAGAGAAAATAAACAAATCCAAAAGTGGATTCTTTGAAAAGATTAATAAAATTGACAAACCTTTAAATAGACTGACAAAGAAAAAACATATACAGAATACAAATAACTGAAATCAGAACTGAAAAGGGGACGTTAATACTCTCCCAACTGAAAGAAAAAGAATTATGAAGATACTATGAACAACTCTGCCAATAAAATAGATAACCTATATGAAATGGTCTGAGAAACACACAAACTACCTACATTGACTCAAAAAGAAATAGACCTCAACAAACCAATTACTAGAAAAAAAGAATTAATCAGTAAATAAATAAATACGAGTGTCATAAGGTGTATTATTCAGCCATAGGGGTGCTGATGCAAAGTACCAGAAATCTCTTGGCTTTTATAAAGATTATTTAGATTAGAAGCTTACACTTACCAGGCCCTAAGGAGTACAACTCAAGGAACCATAAGAGGTACTTTCTCATTCAAAGTCTGTTGCCATGTGCTGACACAAGATGATGGGTCATGTCTATGAGGGTTTTGCCTTCCTCATTCCTCTTAAGGTTCCATGGTCCCAGTTTCCTCTGATCTTAGCTGGCTGGCATAAGGCTTATCTCTCTCCCCAGGGCTCATTTCTTTCTGGGCTCAGTTGCCCTCTTCTCTCCCCAAGATCAGCTGTAGACTATCAAGCTCATCTTTCTTCCCATGGTTGTGTCTATGGAGCATGCTCTCTTCCTGTCTGTTTCCGCATGTCTACTTCCATGTAGGAGCCTGTTTTATCAGACCAAGGGAACTGAGACTTGATGTTGAGTCACATTCTAATGACATGGTTGGATCAGAGCCCTAACCATAACATAACTTAATCAGATATCTCAGCTGAATCTACTATGAAAGTGATATAATGCCAGAGGAACAGACCAGTTTGCAAACATAATCGATATTTCTTTTTGGAATTGATAAATAATATCAAAATGCCACATTCCACCCTCTGAATCCCAAAAGGACATTACACTGTTTAAAAACTTTAAATCAGTAACAATGATAAGTGCAAAATTATGTCACAATCAGTTTAAGCAAATATAGTTTGTCTTGGAGCAATGTCCTATCTTGCTGTAGACCTCTGAAAATTTAAAAAAACAATTTATCTGCTTCCAATATATAGACAAAGGATAAACATTTGCATTACCATAAGGAGAAATTGGAAGGGAAACATGAGTCATGGGCCCCCTACAGTTTTATAAACCTTCCAATCGTACATCATTAGATTTCAAAACTTCAGGGTCATTCTCAAGATGATGGTTTCTTCTCGCTGGGCCCCCATGGGAACCCACTTTTTCCATAGGCTTGCCCAAAATCTATTTTCTTGGTTCCACCCTCATCAATCAACTGGGTGATGACCAAGCTCCACATCTCACCCTCCAAAATCATTGGGGTGATGGTCACATTTTACCCAATATTTGGTGTAGAAACTCAACCCACTTAGTACCGGAAGAGGGATACAAAATTATCCCTAATTTCTGTCCTACAGGCCCAACCATCTCAGAAAAATGAGTTGGAAACCTGGTCTTCTCTAATCTATAGGGGGCAGGCCCATCAATCTCAGACCTATGGGGTGTTTATCTTACTCTCCCTAATCCTTAGGGAATGTGCTCCACCCTCTCTGTAACTTGGGGTGGCAAAAATCTCCCTGAACAGTGGGTGGGAATATCCACACAATTCAAATGTCAGGGCAATCTCACCCTCTCTGTACACATGGGTGGGGATCCTCTAATGGCCCAAGGAGATTTCTTAATTCCAGATCTCAGTTTCCATGGTTTTCCTCATAAATATATTTTCCCTTCCATTTTTCCCCTACAAGTTCATTTTAGTCCAGGCTGACAGTGATTTTGTTCATACAGCTGTTACTAAAAGCTTGTTTTGGCATGCAATAGGCAGGAGTCCAACCCATCAGACAGCAAGAATATCAAAAGTATTTCCTGGATAACTGCATTTCCAACTCTGACTTAGAAGTTCTAAGTTTAGTTAAGTCTTCAAATGGGGCACTATCATTTGGGAGTTTGATTTCCAGAGGCTAGGAATTTCCAGGATCAGTTCCTGGCTTTGTTATGGCAAATGATTCAATTCTCCGCTTATCTCTCTCATCTAGCATTTTACCATAAATTGCAAAGAGAAGCCAAACCAAATTCTGTGAGTTTACTTTGGAACATTCTTCAGCTAAATGCCCAGGCTCACCATTTCAAATTCCATTTTCCATAAAACATCAGGAGTTAATCTTGCTAAGTTCTCTGCAACTTTGAAACACAGATCACCTTTCCTCCAGTTTCCAATATAGTTTCATCATTTTACTCCTAAGACTTCACAGAAAATCTCTTTAACATCCATATTTCTATCAATGTCTCTTCAAAGCAATCTAGGCATTTTCTATTAAGTGTCTCACAATTCCTCCAAAAGTACTCCTTACCCGTTTATAAAACCATTCCAGCATTTGGATAATTGCAAAACCCCAACCCCACTCTCTGGCACCAAATTCTATATTAGTCAACCAAAGAAGTCCTGATGCAAAGTGCCAGATCTCTTTTGGCTTTTATAAAAGGTACTTATTTAGGGTAGAAGCTTATAGTTAGCAGGCCCTAAAGAGACCAATTCAAGGTACCATAAAAGTTACATTCTTACCCAAAGTCTGTTGCCATGTGTTGACACAAGATGATGGGTAATGTCTATGAGGGTTTTGCCTTCTTCCTTCCTCTTAAGGCTCCATGGTCCCAGTTTCTCCTGATCTTAGCTGTAGGCTTGCATAAGGCTTGCCTTTCTCCCCAGGGCTCATTTCTTTCTGGGCTCAGCTACTCTGTTTTCTCCACAAGGTCAAGAGGCTCATCTCTCTTCCCAAGGCCATGCCTTTAGAGAATGCCCTCATCCTTCTTATCTGCTTTTTGTGTCTACTTCCATGCAGGATTCTTAGTTTTAGCCCAAGTGGGCTGGGACTCAATGCTGAGTCACATTCTAATGACATGGTTAGATCAAAGCCCTACATAAACATAATTTAATCAGACATCTCCATTGAATCTAATAAAATGAAAGAGTAATCATTCTAGAGTAACAGATCAGTTTACAAACATAATTTTATTTCTTTTATGGAATTCATAAATGGTGTAATAATGTCACAGAGGGCTTCACAAGGGAATTCTACCAAACATTCCAAGAAGAATTAATTCAAACTCAGCTGAAACTATTCCAATAATTGAAGAAGAGTGACCACTCCCTCATTCAACTTTATGAGGTCAAAATAACCCTCATACTAAAGCCAGATAAAAATACCACAAAGGAAGGAACCTACAGACCAATATATTTTATGAATATGCATGAAATATACTCTAAGATTTCCAGCAAAGCAAACCCATCAGCATATTAAAAGAATTATACACCAGGATCAAGTTTTATTTTTCCCTGTTCTGCAAGGTTGATTCAACATAAGAAAAGTAATGTAATGCACCAAATTAACACAATGAAAGGAAATAAACCAAGATCATTTCAATTGATTCAGTAAAGGCATTTGACAAAAACCATGATCCATTTTTGACCAAAAATTAAAAAACATCTTCAAAAGGTAGCAATAGAAGTAAACATACTCTACATGACAAAAGGCATATATGGAAATAACAAAGCTAACAATCTGCTTAATAATGAAAGGCTGAAAGCTTTCCCTTTAAGATCATGATCTTAATGATCTCTGAATTCCACAAAGATGCCTACTGTCACCACTGTTATTCAACATTTTACTGGAAGTTATTGACAGAGCAATTAGGCTAGAAAAATATATATGTCAAGGCATCCAAATTGGAAAGGATGGTAAACAACTTTCCCTCTTTGCTGATCCAAAACACTGAAAGTCCTAAAAATCCACAGCAAAGCTCCCAGAGCTAATAAATGAATTCAGCCAAGTGACCAGGTACAAGAGCAACACCCCAAATTCAGTAGTGTTTCTAAACACAAGCAATGAACAATAATAACTAAAAATCAATAAGAGAATTCCATTTACAATAGCAACTAAGAGAATCAAATATCTAGGAATTAATCTAAGAAAGGATGTAAAGAACTTCTACACAGAAAACTAAAGAAAACATTGCTAAAAGTAACCAAAAAAGATCTAAATACATGGAAGGGCATTCCATTTTCATAGATTACAAGAATATTGTTAAGATATCAACCCTACCAGGAGCAATTTATAGACTCAATGCAATCCCAATAAAAATTCCAGCAATCTCTGCAGAAATGGATTGATTTGGAGGACTCATACTACTCAATCTTAAAACTTACTACAAAGCCATAGTAATTAAAACAGCATACAGTTAAATTTCCCAAAGGGGAATGTGAATGAGTTGTCATATAGGCAAACACCTCTACTCCCCCTTTTTTTTTCCTGAGCATTGAAGTCACTCCCTTAAAATGTTGATTAAAAATGATTTAAAAAGGTAAAAAAAATCAGCATGATACTGGCATAAGGTTAGACATATAGACCAATGGAATTGATTTGAAGGTAGAGAAATCAACTCTCACATTTATGACCAATATTCAATACGGGGGCAAATACCACTCAATTACAGAAAAGTAGTTCCTACAAAAAATAGTATAGAGAAAATTGCATCTCCCTTTACAAAAAAAGAAAAATGGAAAAACAACCCTTATATAATACTGTATTCAAAAATCAACTTAAAATAGATCAAAGACCTAAATATTAAAAAATAGAACTGTTAAAAAAATCATAGACAGAAGAAACAGAGGGAATTGTTTTATTTTGCCAAAAGGCTACTGATACAAAGTACCAGAAATGGGTTCACATTTATAAAGTGGATTTATTTGGGCTAAAAGATTACAGTTTAGAAATCCTGATAAAATCCAAAACAAGGCACCATCAGAGGTCTTCCTCACCAAATTCAGATACCGTTGATCCTGTTGTCCAGCCATGTGGCAAATCAATATGACTGCTGATCTCTGCCAAGTATCCAACTTTCCCTGAGCTTCTCTGTTTTCATGCAGTCCTCTCACATTACTGGATCAAATATGGCAAAGCTTCCTTTTCCTGTGTGTCTCTTTTTATATCAGACCCAGTATGAGGGTGGAGACTTACCCTGTCAGGCCTTGCTGACACAGTTCAATTGAAAGGTCCTCACACACAGAATAAATTAGTTCACAATCATAATCTTTCTTTCTTTGGGATTCATAAAAGAATTGCAAACTGCCACTTTCCACACCTTGTATCCCAAAAAGACATATTCTTTCCTTATGCAAAATACATCCATTACATCACAATATTTCAAAAGCCTTAAATAATTTCAGTAGAAATGCTAAATATAAAATCACATAAAAATCTTTATTGCCATGCAATTTGTCTTGGGGCAAAAGTCCTCTCTAGGTGTAGACATATGAAACACAGAAAACAAGTTATCTGCTTCCAATATACAATGGAGGGAGAGACACAAGATAAATATTTGTATTATCATAGGAAGAAATTGGAAGGAAAACCGGCATCACAAGTCCCAAAGTTGCACGGCATACTCCATTAGATTTCAAAGTCTGAGAGTCATCTCTTGAACAGTGTTTTCTTCTGCTCTGGCCCACATGAGGGTCCACTCCTACCACAGGCTTGTCCAATGGCCATTTCCTTGGTTCCATTCTCATCAAGCATCTGGGTGTTGGCCGGACTCTACACCTCACCCTCCAGGAATAATTGGGTGATGGCCACACTTTCCCCAAACTCTGGGGTAAGTGCTCTACTCTCTGTAGCCAAGGGTTTTCATAGTGTCCCTG
>JAQZBX010110027.1:0-10424 GCA_029593785.1 Cabassous unicinctus
GCTGCTATAGTTCTGTTAGCCCTCCTTGGTTATATGCTTGTATTTTAGCAATGATCTTTGGGAAATACAACGCCTTCATTGAAAGGACTAACAACTGGTAGAACTCCAGGCACCAAGGCAGGCTGATGCAAAACTATTTAGGTGCAGGAAAGCCTCTGAGCTCTCATTAAATCATAGCCATGGCTGACCTGATGTAAGAGATATACTGTCCTCACCATGAAACATTTTCACCTGCAAACCAGTATTCTGCTACCAGTTGCAGGGTTAAGCCTTTAAGAATGCACTCAGGGGAAGTGGATGTGGCTCACGCAACTGAGCTCCTGCCTACTACATGGGAGGTCCATGGTTTGGTTCCCGATGCCTCCTAAAGAAGACAGTGAGCTGGTGTGATGGGTGGGCGCAGCAAATTGACACAACAAGATGACACAACAAGAGACACAAGGAGAAAAACATAATGAAAGACACAACAAAGCAGAGAGCAGAGGTTCCCAGTGCCTCCTAAAGAAGACAAGCAAGACAGTGAGCTGGCGCAACGGGCAGGTGTGGTAAGCTGATGCAACAAGATGACGCAACAAGAGACACAAAAAGAGAAAACATAATGAGAGACACAACAAAGCAGGGAACAGAGGTGGCTCAAGCGATTAGGCGCCTCCCTCCCACATCGGAGATCCCGGGTTCATTTCCTCGTGCCTCCTAAAGAAACAAGGAAGACAAAAGACATAACAAGTGCAAACAATGAGGGGGTGGGGAGAAAAAAATAAATAAAATAAATCTTCAAAAAAAACAAGTTAAAAAAAATAATAACAATGAGCTCAGTAGCAGATAGTTGAATGAATGAATGAAGCCTAAACAAGAATGGAACACAATTCCTTGACCTCATCCAACCTTCCAAATTCTAGGAATCCAGGCAGAAGCCGGGGTTCTCCAGCATCCCTTCCCTCTAGCCTCAGCTTTGGGTCCAGATGGCAGACTTAAGAGAGCAGGAAGGCGTCTCCTCCCAGATCCAGTCCTCAGCACCCACTGGCCTGGACGAAGGGCCAATGGGGCGGCTTCTCCCCAAGGCAGTCCAGCCTTGCTCACAGTGATCCCAAACCCCAAACCCCACAGAAGCCCGAGCTACCAGAAAGGGCCTGAAATAGTCAGGATTCTGTCTGTTTCTCGTTCCCCCTCCTGCACTTAAGTGCCTATTAGGGACAAAGGGACAGGAACAGAGGACAATAACATCTGTTTTTCCAACACGCCTGTGACAATGCAGACCTGGGGGTGGGGTGCTCAGCATAGGGGCCCAGATGCGACCCTGCAGCTGCGGAGACAACTGGCACGCTGTCACTTCTCAGGGAGATAATCTCCCAATCAGCAGCTCCTCACTCATTTGCAAGATTATCCTCATCCGGGGAGCCATCACTGCTCTGGGTAGGACCAGGCCAGCCTCTCCGCTTGCTTTTTACATCTGGGATGAACCCGGAGGCCGCAAGCCTTCCCACCTAGGTCCTGCCTTCTCAAGGCTGGGACTAAAGACGGGATGCTGGCCCCCACGGGAAGGCATGGTGGGAAGAGCACTGGGTTCCGAGTCCAGCGGGCCTGACTTCCAACCCCAGCTCGGCCGCCTGCTCTGAAAGCCGGGGCTGGGGAATCAGTCTGGGGACACTGAGAGCAAGGTGCTTCCGCTTGCTGGAGCAGCCTCAGTTTCCTCATCTATAAAATGGAAACTATCATAATTCCATCCAGGAATTGCTGAGTCTCAAATGTGATAACACATGTATGTGTTCTTGATTCATTCAGGTCAGACAGGTAAGCATAAGGCTGGTGAGACGCGGCAGGGCCTGCGTCTAAAGGAGAGCTTATCTGAGGCTCAAGCCTGCAGATGCACAGGAGCGACACTTCTGCTTGGAATCTGAGGGATGGGTGAGTTAACCTCCAGGGCTCAGACAGCACAGAGCAAATGGAATCCAATGGCAGCAGCCCCCAGGCCTCCTCCCTCTTGGGCCCCTCCACCCAACCCTTCCTCCAACACCAGGGCAAGCAGCACGAGATGCGCTGTGGTCAGGGCGAGCTCAGGGGAGATGTGGAAAGGGTTAAGGGAAAGGAGAGGAGAGGAGAGGAGAGGTGGGGGAAGAGAAGAGGAGAGGAAGACAATGACAAGCAAGGCAGCTGTGGCTCTTTCAACAATTTTAAAAAGACTTAAATTGAAAATGAGATTTATAAAAAAATAACCCATCATGCCTTTTTCCCCCGTTCAAAAGAAAGAAAGACGTTGAAAATGGAAAAGATTTTTAACTGAATGAGTGTTGCATTTAGGGTCAAGAAAGAGCCGATTCAGGCTGTGGCTGCGAGACCTTGAGCGAGTCACGTTACCACTCAGGCCGTGAAATGAGCCAAGCAGATGGAACCTGCTCAGGTCACAGGGAGGCTGGGGTGAGAGGCGATGGCAAAGGGCTTGGTGAGTGAACCCCAACTGCTGCCTGGGTCCAGAGGAGCGTGACTCTCGCTGGGGTTGTTGGCAGGCAGCTTGGAGGGCTGCTCCAGCTCCCTCCACTTCTCCATCTCAGGACAGACCCCAGAGGGGGAAGGTGAGGACGCCTTCCTGGCAGCAGACCAGCCAGCTCCAGGAAGCCAGTCCCTGGACCCGGAACGAGTGTCAGGGATCCCCCAAAGCAGACAGCAGAGTGTCCAGGGCAGGGCCGGCCTGCTGGAGACGAAGCGTCGCTGGGGAAGCAGGTCCTCGCCCAGCTCTCGGGCCCAGCAAGATGAGCGGGTCGCCCCCCTGCCCCCGATGGCCCAGGGCTCAGGTTACCTTGCTCTTCCCCACTTGACTAAATCAGTTATGTCTGCCCTCCACCAACCGCGCGCTGGTCCTTCTTGGAAAAGGAATGTGTCTTCTCCGCAGGATGGCCCCTCCCTGTGCCGAGCCCTCTCGGAGCAGGCAGGATAACAAACCGCTCCATTTCCCTGCCTCTGCGCCCAGCGGCTCTGGGCTATCATTTGCTCACAGCCCCCGTGGTTTCCCGTTATCCTCTCTGGAATTGCACGGAGATTGGTTACCTGGTAATTGAGATTGTTTTACAAGGTGTCGCTCATGCACTGAGCTCCATTAATTTTCTGCTCCTATTGAACACCCAGAATCATGGCTGCCCTGGTGTCGCAGTGTGCGTTGGGGAGGGGGCCCCGAAAGTGCACAAGCACACGCCTGTGTGCACAGGCCTGCGCACACACACACGCACATGGCAATTTTTACAAATATAGTAACAACTGGTGAAAACGGGCTCCAGATGTTTACCAGATGTTCTACCCTGGTTGAACTTTGGTGGTGGCCCCGAGATGATGTCTCCTTTCCCCATGGGGCATCTGGGGGAATAGGAGACCCTTCAAATTCCTTTAAATGAAGATGCTTGAAGCCCCTCTGACAGGCCACTGACTTACACTGACTTACACCACCATGTGTAAGACCATCCGTCCACCCATCTGTCTGTCCATCCACCTGAGCACCTGTTCAAAGGTCAGGCCCAGGACTATGAAGCAAAAGGGGAGCCATCTTGATACCTCAAGACCAGGACCCCAGAGCCCTGGGATTAGGGGCGGGAAGGGGCAACTTTCCCCGAGTCACCCCACTAGGAGTCAGTCTAGGCACAACCCAGCTTGGCTCTCCCTGAGAAAGTTCCAGGTGGGTTGTCATCAGTTTCCTCATAGAACCCTGTGTTGGTGCCAGAGGAGAGCCCCAAGCCCTCCCCAGTTACACAGTGAACAGCTGTTTCTCTTCTTTTCTATCTCCCACGCGCTCTTATATGCTCCTTAAGGGCAGACCTGGGCTTGCCCATCTTTTTTTTAGTTTTTAACACAGTGCCTAATACTTCCTGGGTACTTAGCAAATGTTTGTTGAATGAATGAATGAATAACTCTGTACCAGGCATTGTGTTGGGCCCGTGCAGGACATGGTCGTGTTGGCCACAGGTCCACTGCCCTTTAGGAGGGAAGTCCGAGATTACCAGAAACAGCCACCTGCTAAGATATTCATCAGTAAGGGAACGGGAACTTGCTAATGAAGCGCCTACTACGTACCAGGCTCCATACTGGGGACTTTATGAACAATACTTCATGTAAATCTCAACACTGCCCTCTACTGAAGAGACACAGAGGTTCTGCTTAGGGTCATCGAAAACTCCTGGTAATGGATGGTGGTGATCAGAGCACAGCTTGGTGAATGGATTTACCACCACTGAAGTGTACACTGAAAATGGTTAAAATGGGAAATATGGTGTTATATGTATTGTTACAATTTAAAAAATAAAAATAAAAAAGAGAGAGGGAAAAAAACTACCCTGTAAGGCAAGTGCTTCCATTCACACTGCAGAGGAGGAACCGGAAGCTCAAAGAGGCTAAGCGGCTTGACTCCTGTTAGGACTTAAACCCAACGTTGTCTGATCCCCAAGCCCAAACCCTTGGCACGTCACAAGTTGAGCTCCTTGAGTGACAGAAGGGGTACCTGCTTGTCTGTCTTTCCTCTGAGCCTGTAGGTCTCAGGGCCAGGTCTCATTCACATTCTACCTCCAGAGACTAGCCACGTGCCTGCAACATAATACTTGCTTAATAAAAGGTGACTAACCAGCTGACCTTGTGATCCACACAGATCACATCGGAGGCAACCAGAAGCCAGAAGACCAGGCAGGGAAGAGGTTCTAGTAGTAGGGAGTGATTGGTCAGGGTCTGGAAGAATGGGCAGGGTGAAATTCACCTCTTTCTCCTCAGTAGGAGAGCTCTGCCCCTCTATTATGACACCTGGGACAGCCAGCCTGGCCCCAGAACAACTTACACATGTGCTCTCTCTGGAGCTCTTTGAGTCCCTATAGGGCAGAAGCAAGGCCCACTCATCTAGAATCGATAACCAAGAGCCTGGGGCAGAGCTGACCCAGGGCAAGCTGTCAGGAAAGGTCCCGACTGGTGACAGTGGTGACCTCTGGGCTCCTCATGGCCTGGCAGCCCCCAAGCCTCCATGCAGCCCAGGGCTGAAGGAGTCTTCTGCCGGGAGAAGACCTGGACTCAGCGCGCTCACTTACGACAATGCCTTCCCTGGGCCTCATCTCCCATGGCCATTCATCTTGATTAGGTATTGGCAGCCTTTGCTGATTAAATGCCCTGCCATCCCCTCCTGCTTGTTTCCGAGCAAGGAGGTGTCAGGGATTTTCATTCTCCAGAAGGCTTTGACCTTGGCAGTGGTTAAGATAGCCCTCGGCACCCCTGTCTCAACACTCCAATTGTCTGTCTGCACAGCCAATTGATTAAGGAAAACTTGGCTGACTCACTCTCTTGGGCAGCAATCAGGGGACTTTCTCCAGCCAGGGGAGTTGGGGACAGCTGTCCATCAGCACCTCGGTTTCCAAGGAAACAATCACCTCTCAGGCCACCTCTTCCTGGAAGCCTTCCTGATTAGCTCTAGCCAGCAGCCCCATCCCTACCCTCAATGTTCCCTGGTTGTCACTGTTGATTTTGTAGTTGACATGTGTCAACCTCCTCTCTCTTAACATAAGCACACTGAACCCAAAGTCTGGATCTTCTGTGTCCCAAACAGCCGTGTGACTTCCAGCTCCAGGTGGTTCTCATCCTGCAGGTGGGGCGGGGGATCTTCTGAATCTGCCCCAGGTGGTCCCCCACATTCTCCGGGGGCAGAGCCACTATGCAGGTTAGAGGAGCTCGGCCTCTGCTGCTCCCACGCTCCTCCTGTGAGCACTCAACTCGGTGGCTAGCGGAGGACTGGAAGAAGGATAAAAGAGAAAAATGAAAATGGGCCAAGTGGGGGGGTGGGGACAGGAGTATAAATTCAGCCTGAGAATGGACTGTCCTGTGTTATCATGGATGGGAAGTCGTCTCTCTCCATTATGCAGGGGAAAGCAGACTTTGACCTGAGATTTTGGCCCAACTAGCCGCAGCAAGTTAGACAAGCAGCGTTTAGCTATTACCACCTGGAGCCGGCCTCCTGGGGGTGCTGGAGGGCACAGGGGTAGAGGACCTTGGAGGAGCTCACCTTGAAGGCCAGAGGATCAGCAGTCCAGTATCCACAACACTGCCTTCCCCTGCTCCACCTGCTCGTCTCTTCCACCCTGCCTCAGGCTCTCTGCTTTCCTCCTGGGAGCATCACCGGCAAGGAGATGGCCATTTCACTCTGACCAGAACCATCTCCTTGGCACCGGGTACGTGGACCACCTCGCCCAGGCCCTGGTCCACATCTGGGAGCCTGCAGCCTGCACGATCACTAACACTTCCTTGGGAGCAACTCAAGGAGCCCCCTGCCCAAGAGCAGTGGTGGGACCAGGGAAATGGCGAAGGCAGTGTCACCTTGGTATCCTTCTGCAGCCCCCTCTCAGGCATCCACCACCATAAGCCTTGTTTCCCTTTCTTCATCACTGCCCCCCTCCTAGGGGCAGACCAGGTCATCGAGTCCTTACATGCAAGGCACTGTAGAGGATACAAAGACAGGGAAACAAAGAGCTGAACCTTGCAATCAAACAGACCAACGTGTGTTCCATCACTACTAACTGGTGACTCTGGGCAAGTTGAAAAATCTCCTTGAACTTCAGCTTCCCCTCTTATATAAAAGAAACTTTAACCGCCCCGTTTATGGGGTTGTTATGAAGATAACAGAGATCATGAATTTAAAGTGCCTGGCACAGAGTGAGCACTTAAAAATGTGGTCTCATTACTGTCATTCATTCATTCATCCAACACTGATTTATTTAGAGGTTTGCAGGTGCCAGGAACATGAGCTAGATCTTCAAGGACAAGCCACATCACGGCCAGATTTCCTTTGACTTCACCTGTCCTGACGGCTCAAGATCAGCCGACTGATGTGATGCCATCGTCCAAACTCTCACACCCCTCGGTCAGTCCTAGAGGGTCCAGTCACACGTGTAAGTCAATTACCCGACAACTAGTTATTGAGTGCTGGCTCTGTTGTACCAAGCACTGTGCTAGATGCTGAGACAGGGTGGTATATAAAACAGACATAGCCCTGCACCCCTTGAACTTAACGCCTACTGGGGCAGGTTGACAATCAACTAAATAAGAGACATTGACTAAATAAGAGATGCGGAACACACATGCCATACCGTTGCCCACCCTATTAAACCCACTTGAGACTCCAATGGGGAGGGGGCAATTCTAAGCCAGGCTGGGGGAGGGAGGGGCAAGGATATGGCAATGGTGCTGGAGTGTGGGCTTTATGGTGCCACTTGAATCACACCACCCCCTGCTCAAACCCAGCCCTTCTGGACGCAACAGCCTCATCAGGAAGGCCCCGGAGCCACTTCCCTTTACCCACGGCTGGGGGGAGCACATGTGATCGACAACCCTTCTGTCCCTCTCGAGACCCATGAGCCTCCCAGAGCGCCCACGTGTTCCGAGCCACATTGGCGTCTGAGGTGGGCCGGGGCACTGCAGGGGTCTGTGCCTTGCACTTGCAGCCTTTCCCCATGCCAGGAAACTACTTGCAAGCCCCCCCTGTAGAGCCAACCTCAGTCCTCGGTACCTGAACAGGCAGGGACCCCGATGCGGTTTACACCACCATCTGGGGCAGTCACTCATGGTGGGGGTGCTGGCCCAATTTGAAGAAGGGCAAATTGCAAATGTCAACTGGCTGAGACCCAAGTGTCAGGTTTTTGCCAGAGGCACTACTTTTACACCAGCCTGCACAGTCTGGAGCCCTTAATGAAAGAGGCTGACAGTCCATTAGCAGCGAGTGGTCCGCAGGGCTCGGAGGAAAGGAGCTGTCATCCACTCTCACTTCAAGGGCTTTCGAGGGTGAAATCAACTGTGTGTGCATGTGTTTGTGTGTGTTTGTGTGTTTGTATGTGTGCAATCTTAAAGAAAAAAAAAAGGAATATCAATCACAGCCGTGCCTCTTAAATTGGCAGGTAGACAACAATCTGACATCAAGGAGAGGAAACGTCAACATTTTCCTTGTACTCTGTCCTCCCAACCTCTGGGGTCAGATCTGAGAGACAAGCCCATAATAACAGAACAACTGTCTCAAGATTGGAAGACCCTTACAGATCTTCTCATCCAATCCCTCTGATGCTTGGCCTCTTGCTTCAGTGTTCCTGACTAGGAATCATCCTTTCACTTGAATGCCTCTAGTCATGGGGAACTCACCACCCCCTGGGATGTTTCAAACATCCCACTTGCTGATTCTTCTAATGGTTACAAAGTTCTTCCTGATTTAAGAGCTTAAACTTGGGGCCATCTAATTTCCACCCACCAGCCTAAGTTTTGCCCTTTGAAGTCACACATAAAGAGCCCAATTCCTCTTCCCAAAACAACCCTCAAGAGTCTGCTCTCTTCCACACGACGTAGTTCAAGTACCCTCACAAGGCTGCCTACTGCTTTATGGACAAAATTCAGTTCGTTAATAGCATCCTTAAAAAAACTGTGGTTCCCATACTGAGAGATGTAAAATTTCTGCCACGGCTGTTACTAATGCGTAAACACACTCACATACAGAAATAAAAACCTATCTAACTATAGTTTCAGCCGTTCCACATTTCCCAACACTTTTGTCAAATGCCTTGCTGAAATCCATGGCAAGTCCTTCATATATCATCACATTGACTCTATCAAGACAAAAGAAAATAAAAAGAAGGTGCCTAGGCCTGGGCCCAGCCCACCACGTGGGGTCTGACCAATGCCGGGACAGGCAGGGCTTCTCCTCGTTCTGGACACTGCCCTCCTCTAAACTCCACATCAGCTCACTACCCTTTGTGCAATTAGAGCCCAGCACTACTGCAAACAGAACTTCGGGCCAAGCCACGGGCACAGATTTTTGTGTTTGTGTGAACACAGGTGAGACAGAAGAGTTAGTAACACAACCCATGATGTGTTTCCTCACTGCACTCCAGGAGAGGCCAGTATTGAGCTTCAAAGGCCCCTGGGTGGGCTCTGTGCAAAGGACCTACAAAGGGAGGGAAGGAGGGAAGTGCTTTGAGTGGAGGAGGTAGACAAGGTGGACCATGAGGGAATGGGCACTCCCTGAGCCTGGGGTGGCAGGGACGGGTGCTGGCAGGGGCACTCGGAACCCTCCCAGAGCAGCAGGGCCGGAGCGCAGCATCCAGGAGCAGAGGAACGACTTTGGGCAAATGGAGTAAGGGCCCAGCCCCATCCTTGGCTTCTGGCTGATTTGAGAGAGAGAGAAGGGAACCCTCAAAGATGACCGAGGTTGAAATTTACAGCCACCCCACTGGGAAGCAGAAGAAATCTGATTCCAATAAATAAAGACATGTGATGCTGTATCCCAGGGTCATGGACAAAATTCATCCCCGCATAAGCTACTGCGGTCACTCCGTGGCTCTCTCCCCATCCCTGCTAATAGACAGTTGATGTGGGGGACCCAAGGATGTTACTTTACATTTATTCATACTAACAATTTGTCCTTTGACCCATCAAAGGAGTCTTCTGATGTAGGAGGATCCTAACGGTCTGTCATTTTATAACCTCTTCCTCTGAGGTTCATGAAACCTGCGATTTGGGCCACCACATCACCAGAGGCCTCACTCCAGTTGCTGATGGGTGGTGAACCCTGCCAAGCCAAGGGCGGGGCTCTTGCTACTAGAGGCTTCCTTCCCAGCTGACACTGACGACACTGAGGAGTTAGCTCTCGCTGGCAGCTCGTTCAGCCTCTTAGAAATTCATTTTACTATTACCCATTCCTCCTATCACTGCCTTCATCAGAGGATGTACTGCCAAATGCCTAGTTGAAATCCAAATGTACTCGTTCTACTACTTGTTCCCAATCTCTCAGCACAGTGACCCCATCAAAAGAAAAATTAAAGAAGGAAAGGAGGACAGAAGGAAACAAGACTCCCCTGGCCTGACTGGCTCCCGGCAAGCCTATACCAGCTCTAAGTGGTCCCAGCTGCCTTTTCTAAGGGGCTCATGAAACCTGGCCTAGAAGACATAAATCAAATGCAAATATTCTCAATGTTCTGATTTTGTAATAATCAGGATAGGTTAAATATTCGCTATATTCGAAGCCATGCATGTGTCCCCAGACCTAGTTTTTCTCCCCAGGTCTGGTTTTTAGAATGCTGGTGATAAATTAAGCCTGATTTATTATATGACCATCCTGTATGGGAAATGACTTTAACTTTGGATATGTTTGGTCAACCTTAAAAGATATAGCAGGGGGACGGATGTGGCTCGGGTGGTTGGGCGTCCATTTCCCATGTGGAGGGACCTGGGTTCGATCCCCGGGACCTCCCGGTAAAAATAAAAAAATTAAAATTATAGAAGGCACATGGGCCACCAGGCCCCGTGTGCGGGTGCACCGCCGGGTCCCGCAAGCCACACAGCGAGATGATGACATGGCAGGAGAGTGACACGAGAGGCAAGACGAGACGCACTGAAAAACCAGGAACTAGGGTGGCATAGGCGGTAGGACGCCT
>JAQZBX010110028.1:0-10405 GCA_029593785.1 Cabassous unicinctus
TTATTCTGGAACTATCTGGAAGCTTATAAATTCAAAATGAAAAAACTAATTTGTAAATATAGTTAATATTTCAAGAAATGATTTTTTAGTTCTACGTAATTGATAGTATACTTAAAAACTAACATTTTGGGTTTCTTTATATTTTCTTACTTCTCATCTTTGTTGTAGTAACAAATGGTCACAAAATCTCCAACAGCCTATTTCTTACTCACATTACACATCAGTTTTGAGTCAGTGACAGTTATGCATTTCTTCCATTTTTCCTTCTAATTTCATGATCTAGGCTAGAAAAGCTGCCCCATAGAGGATATGTATATTCTGGAAGAGGAAAAAGAGCAAGAGAGCTAGCAAATCACATGATAATATTATCCTTGAAATCAACACATCATGACTATTAAAGGCTCTGTGAAGAACTGGCCTACTGGCCCTTCTAGCTCACATTTTTAAGGCCCAAACAAGTTTAATGGCCAAATTCAAAGTCAATAAGGTAGAGAAATCCATTCCTTCCACAAAAAGCACTGCAAATATCTGGTAACACAGTCATATATAATCAGCGCACAGGGAAGAGGAAAGCAAATAAGAATAAGAATGCAAACCGCAATATGCGTACTCGTAGTCAGAAATCATTTCTTTTTTTTTTTGGCTCATGTTAAACATAATCTATCTGTTCCCATGGGAGACATGCTAAAAATCCAATCCAGTCATGGTAATCAGGTTCAAATTTCAGAATTTAGTGGCAGTCTGTCAGGTTCAAATATGGCCTTTTCAACCTGGTAGCATGAAACATGAAGACACATACACACTCACACACATAATGCCAAATTATCCTCTTATACTCAACTACAAGAGTGGAACAAGGCCCAGACATCCACAACCCTCCTACTCAGAGACAGGATGAATGGGTGGCATATAGTAGTCATTGGTCCATAGAAATTTTGGAATTCTGTTAGCCAAATGTTTCAAGAAGCATAAAAATGGTCCTTGATTACAGCCAGGTTTTGCTTCCTAGAAACACCCCAGTCTGATCTTCCCAGTGGCTCTTGGCTATATCCTCTGGACAATTCCTTCTTTTTTCTTAAAACAACTAAACTTTGTCATATCTGAAGAGGACATTGGGGAATATACCTTAATTTGTGGCTGAGCAGCTTGCTTACTGGTTGTAGGAATGTTGGGGTCCAAAGGCTGTTTCATATCTCAAATGGTCACAATGTCTTTTAATCCAGGTTGGTGGTTCTTTTGGCCTTACAGGTCTTTAATAACTTTGCTTTTCATCTATTGGATTCCAATCATTTCCCTGTGTGAATTTGCATACCCACAGTGTTTTTTGAACAAGGTCTCTCTCTCTCTCTCTCTCTCTCTCTCCTTAATTAAATTCATTTTGAATTTTTCAGATTTCACTGTCTCTTTTCTGTGACATATGTTGTTCAACTGAAAGGACTGATTGCTAACTACCTTAATCTAGACTTTTTAATAAAAAGGACAGGATGGCAACCATCTTAATTTGGAATTTGCTCTAGGATGATTATTAATTAATCTAAATTACTCAGAGTACTTCCAATTCTATCACTTATTGTCTATGAGAAACATTTGAGCTTTCAACCAAACATGATACCTTACTTGTCTGGATTATTTTATACATCTTTCATTCCTTCTTGCTAACTACCAAATCTTCATCTGCTCTCATTCATCTCTGTCTTGCCAAATGCAGCTAATAATAACTAAGGCACACTTAGTTTATATCCTACTTCTTTTGCCAAAAATTACAAGGTAACTTATAGATTTTATGACTTTAAAGTTACCACAGAAAACAACATCCTCAATTTCATCAATATATAAAAGTTCATCAATACATAAAATGGTTGCCATGTTCCATCCTCCAAGTATAGTTTACTCAATGCCCTCTGCACAACCCTGAAGCTATTATCATATATATTAGGCTTTTTGATATAATGTGTTTCCTTCCATGTAAAATTTCTGAACTATTCAGGTTTGCTGTTTTAAAAAATTACCCCAAAGTATTAGTGACTTGGAGCAACAAATATTTATTTCTCTCATGCTGGCTGAAGTTTGCTCACATTCTACTTTTTTACCTTTCAGTATGCAAAGAAATTGCTCCATATTCTGGCATGCTGTCTTACCCTCAGTGGAGAGTGGCAGCTGTCTTCACCCTCAGTGGAGTGTGCTAAACAGAAAAAGTGCTAAATAATAAAGCAATAGAGCTGGATAAAATATACAATGGCCCTGAAAACTTGCTTCTAATTGCCAGTCACCAAGAGAAATCACATGGCCAAGTCAACGGCTTAGGTAAGTATAGTTTATCAGTCCTGCTATAGGAAGGTACTACTGATCCAAGGTAAGCAATTCACATGTAATCCACTTACAGGAATGGGAATAGTAGATAATTGGGAATATAATTTATGATAATGCAAATGGTCTCATATCAATTTACCCTTGATGTACTTTGTTAAACCTCATTGATTTGGTATAGTTTTCTGTCCCAAAAATATATAATACAGTTTAGAGAATTAGCTTTGTGTTTGTGCTGCCCTTCTTCATTTCTGCCCAGTTGCAAGCCTTACAACTTTCTACATATGGGTTCATCTCTGCCTGATTACCTTAGCTTTGAAAAATATCTGGAACCGAATCTACTACAGTAAATGGCATCTGGAATTGGCTTAGTTGCCTTAAGTTTCACATCTTTCTATAAGTGAGTTCCAGTCCTTCCAGTGAAAATGAAGCCTCCACTTGAAGCTCTGGAGGTTTATACAAGATTCTAATTTCTTGCCTAGCATTTTCTAGCTGTCTGCCATGGAGGTGGGATCCTGTTCTCTTCCGTCGCTGATGTTGTATACTTTGCATTATCAGGAAACCTGGAATATGAAGACTTTGTCAAATATATGCCAAGACTTTGCAACAGTCCTTTCCCAGCACTTTCCAGTCCCCCATTCACCAAAAAATCTATTATTAATATTATTCTAGAGAACAGTGACAGACTAAATTAAGACTAGGGTTTCTATTCTCATTGATTTAAATTCTGATCAGTCCATTAAGCATAAGTGTTATTGTAGAATCCCATACTCCCAGGTTAATCTGATTCTTCTATCTAATTTAGTATATGCTGTTGCTAAAACAATGCAGGCTTTAATATTTAAGGAAGTATGTACATGTATTTGAATTGACACCAAATAATTAATCTTTCTGGAATATATGATACAGTTTTTAGTTTGGCTATCTATGTGATATTATAAATACAGTGATTTTTTTAAACTAATTTCATTTTATAGGCATTAATGATGGTACATCACAGTCCTGAAAATTCACAACACAGCCCCAAAGTACAAATACAAAAATTGGTGTGTATTTATGAGTGTATCAGTTAAACCCTGACTTGTTTTATTGATAGTTTGACAGCTAACAAACAAAAGTTTTGTTGACAAACCAAATTTGAATTTTGTGTGCTCTGAAGCTGGTAAAAGAGAAAGAGCCATTTTGCAAGTTAATGAGCCTAGCTGACCATAGAGAATTTGCATGTTTACTTGGCTCTGTGGCTCTCTACTAACCATAATTCTCAACACCTCTTATGAATTAGTTAAAAATTTAGTTTTCAGATAAACATGGACATCCTAGAGACATAGTTTATGTAGAAAGATATACACAGGAAACAAATGAATTTCATTAGACTTGTTATTTACAATAAAACTACGGGCCTATACAACTATTTTCACACTTAATTTTGTAGAATTGCAAATGTTGGGCGTGCACACCCCTCACAACTGCTTACTATCTGCTATTTATTATTTATTAAGCCAGTTCCCACCTCACTTCTAGGAGTTCAAAAGACACTGGATCAAAAAAAAAAACAAAAAACAAAATAAACAATATATACAACAACTTTAAAAACAGATACAGAGAACTATCAAGTGATTTACATAACATTATTTAGAAAACTTAAAGATGCTTACTTTTCCATCGAAGGTTGTAAAGTCAAGGACATAGACTCATAGTGTTTATAATTCCAAAGAGTTTTTGCCTGTGTGCTTTATTCTCATTTCTGGGCATTAAAATTCTGTATATACAAAATTAGAAAGTGTTCAAATTAAAAAATATATGAAATATAATTTCATAGATCTATTAACCCTCAACAGGCATTTATGAATTCTGGTGGATCATAACCTGCCAACACTGGAAAATTCCTCCTGGTAACATTTGTGCCTGGGAAAATTTGGTGATGTACCTGCTCCTGTCTTTGCTTGTGCATGATTTCCATGCTTCTGGGCACATGAGAAGCTCTTTGTTTCAATCAGTACTATTTAACTTTGGTATTATTCCTTCATGTTTTTTCTTTCCTTCGCCTATGATTTTCTACAAATGAGTTATCACCACTTGCCCTTACTTAATTTATATATCTCTCATACAAGATTGATATATACTTACATAATAATGCTACAAGCATCACCCTCAGTGAAGTGTGCTAAACAGAAATAGTGCCAAATGTGCTAAAAAGAAATATTTATTTGTTTTAATTTACTCTTTTCATGTTAATCATAGAGAGAGATGCCATAAATGTTATATGAAGTATGATTTAACATGACAGTTCCTGAATATAAATATTGTCATAAGTGGATCCAGTACACTATAGACATAGAAATGTACATCATGCATAGGAGTGCAGCAGTCTCTTTTCATGAAGTTCTCTCTTTGTTTTCTTCCATTTTTCACCACCAACCTACTTGAAACAGGCTCAGGGTTTCCACTTCCTCAGCTCACACTTGCATTTTAAATTATTAAAATCCAGCTTCACACACTGCTCTGGGGAATCTCATCAATGATCATCTAGGATCCCTTTGATAGATTGAAAGGCACAGTTCATTTTATCTGACGTCATTTCCACTGATGTAACTTAAATTAGCCTCACATCTATTCTGCAACCTCAGCTATTTACATACCGCCAGACACAATCTCCACGTATCTGAACATAACCATCTGTATGTCCAGCTCGCACCTAGAGCTCCACAAATGAAAGCAGTATGTGTTATTGCTCTCCCACAAACTCTTTTGCCTTCTTGAAATTTCCATATCTGTAAATGGCATAGCCATCCACCCATTCTCAAAATTAGGTGTTCTATGCCAAGTTCACTCTTTCTAATTCCCAATAGAAAGTTGGTTAACATTTCAGGTTTAGTTTGCCCGAGCATTTCTGTTTCATAGTATCTCCTCTCCCCTGTCACTGTCTGTTTCTTGGTTCTCATCATCTCTCATTTAGATTATCGCAATAGCCTCCCTGACATTGCTATCTTCCCACACATAGCTATCAAATTTACTATTTTGAGAAATAAGACTGCTTCATTTTTTTAAAAAAGTCAAATCCTTTTTCCTACTGAATAAAATTCAAACTCAGTTTAAAAATGAGATCTTTCACAGTCTCCTATTTCTCATGATAATATCTAGCCACAAACCTTGTAACTATGCTGTTTTTCTCTTGCCCATTTGATCTTTGTATCCCTCTCTTTTTGAAACTTTTTTTTCTTTTGCTCTTTCTTGTAATAACATCGAATGATATCAGCTTACCTCTCACCCAATTTAACTATTTGTTCACCAGGTGAAACCTTCCATGATACCCCTGAAAAAGGTGATCACTCAACATCCATTGCTTAGACAGCACATTGTTCACAGGCCTGTTAACAGACTCAGCTGGACTGTGTTGTATTTGATCTGCAGAAGTGGATATTTCGCTAGGCTGGCTTAAGCTAGAATTTCTCTGGAAGCAAAGGAAATGTTGATTTATGTCCTTCTTCAGCCTCAAGCACTTCAAATGGGTTGATTAAAATCTTCTCTGGCTGCATATTGCCTTTTATTTTATTTTGTTTTATTTTTTAAAGGTATTTAGATTACACAAATGTCACATAAAAATATAGGGGATTCCCATATGCCCTGCTCCCCACACCTCCCATGTTTTCCCACATTAACAACATTCTTCATTAATATAGCACATTCATTATAATTGATAAACACATTTTGGAAAATTGCTTCTAATTTGGATTAAATTTTACATTGTAGTTAATACTCTCTCCCACCCAATTCTGTAGGTTATGGCAAGATATATAATGGCCTGCATCTGTCGTTGCAACGTCATTTAGGACAATTCCCAAGTCTTGAAAATGCCCCTGTATTACACCTGTTTTTCCCTCTCCCTGCCATCAGAACATCCAGTGGCCACTGCCTCCATATCAATGATATAATATCTTCCATTGCTAGAATCATAGTAAGTCTATATTAGAATACCAATAAGTCTATTTAGTCCATAGTTCATTCTCCAATCCTGAGGATTCTGGCATGGTGATGTCCACTCCAACTCTAAATGAGAAGGGGCTGAGATCCAATACAGCCGATGGATAAGACTATCCTGCTTGCATTTGTAGACTCTCTCAGTTCCTTGGTATGGCAGCTGTCCATCATCACTACCTTGTTATTTTTCCTGGATGAAACCAATGAATTGGAGAGTAGGTGTTGCAACTCTGCTGAGGCTCCAGGCCCAGCTAGCACATGGACAGCCCAAAGATTCCAGTCTCTTGGATGTACACCTACAAACTCTGGTATTAATTATAGGTTCAAATAGAAGGACAGAAGAGCCATGTGTGGGAAACCACAACTAAGTCCAACTCTGTCACACTGAGGAGCAAAAACTCCAAAGTAGGGCCTACTGGCAAGGCACCAAACTCCTAAGCTATCTGCCCTGGCTATAGTGTCTGGATATCTCCAGAGCCCTCAGGAGCCCTGCTATTTGGGGTAGTATTTATTTTGGCAGTCACTGAGATCCTGCTGAGACATGCATGAGCATAACCTCTGGGATGATCTACCGACTCATTTTGAAATCTCTTAGCCATATAAACTCATTTGTCTTTACCTTTCCTCCTTGTAGTCAAGATCTTTTTCCAGTTGCAATTCTAGTTGGTGCTTGGTAGTAATCCTTCAGTACCAGGGAGGCTTATCCCCAGGAGTCAGGTCTCACGATGGGGGGAAGGTAATGCATTTATATGCTGAGTTTGGCTTAGAGAGAAGCCACATTTGAGCAACAAGGAAGCTCCCAGGAGGCAACTCTTAGGCACTCTATAATACTAGGCTAAGTTTCCATTTCAAAAGTAAATTTCATATGCACAGTCATCTATATCAAGGACCATCTTCCTTCACTAGCCATTGCCCTGGTACTTGGTGGTTTCTTGCTCATCCATTAGAGAATGTGGCAGAGCTCTCCAGGATGGGAATTTGATATTCCTTCGATTATTGTGTGAATCTCCACCCACCGTGACAATGCTCCATGAATATTTAAACACATTTATATGCCATATATATTCATATATGCCCAGGTGAGATTTTTCCCATGTATTCCCCATCAATGACACCTTACCACAATGATCCTCCCTTGCCACAGTTGTAACACTTCTGTAATCCAAGACTTCTTCAAAAATGAAGCCAATAAAATAGTCAAATACAATTAATAAGAAAATGAAATAATAATGATTGTTTTGAAAATAAGAAGTAAAATACAGAAAATTTCTAAAAATTAAAAAAATAAAAATTTGGGATAATAAAACATAATGAAAAAATGTTTTTAAAATTTTTTGACATTTTGCCTTTCATCACTGTAAGATCTGTTGTCTTATATGTACAGTGACATTTTCTTCCATTTATTGCACCTGTGTCTCACTTTTTTTCATTTTGCCCTCAAAGAAGTTTTAGGTTATAGAAAAGTCAAGTACTGAGTACAGAGGTCTCCCATATACCCAACATCCTCCCTGCTTTTCCCCCTTCCCCTATTAATAACATTTTATATGTGGATGGTATGTTTGTTACAGCTGATGTACAAATATTGAAACATAGCTACCAACCATGGTCAATGGTTTACATTATGGTTTATATTTTGGACCATACACTTTCATAAACTCTGATGCATTCAACATGGCCTGTATCCATCATAGCAAGATCATGTAGAACACTTACATTGTCTCCAAAATGCTCCCTATTCCATCTATTCTATTCCCCCTCCCTCTCCCCTCAGGACCTATGGCAACCACCAGGCTTTACTCCTTGAAAGACAAGATTGATAGTTACTTGCAACAACACTGAGGGCTTGCTCACTGGTCTGTCCTCCCCTATTAGGCACCGCCCTTGCTCTCAAGAGACTCCTGCCCCTCTATATGAGATCATAGTAGGCTTCCCCAGGATGGGAGTCCGCCACCTTGCTGCTCAGAACCTGAACACAAGATTTCAGATTTCTATGGCATTTTCCCCAGTACATACTTCATGCTCATATCAATGCAAAATATTCAGTCTAAGCCTTACTTCTAAGTCTTTGCTCATGTTCACATTGTTCCAAAGTTGCAGTTGTAGCTCCCCTTCATTACTTAGCATAATCTCTCCTTCTTGTGAGCTCTCACATCCAGAGCTGATAGTGGGCTGGGTGCTCAACACAGGTATTATATGCATGTAGGCCTGTGTCAAACTTGCACCAGTTGTTAAGTATTCTGATTAGAAAAATAAACTGATTGGAGATCACTTTAGGTGGTACTTTCTTGGAACATCTATATACTACCTTATAATCATTCTTATCACACACACATCCCAAGGATGTGCTGGAGGTAGCATATAATGGCTTATTGCAGCCAACTGATAATTATTCAGAAATTTTGTGACCAGTTGTTAAATACAGATATTATTTAAACACTAAATTATGTACTTACAATTAAATAAATTACATTAAAAGAAAAATAGTGCATACTCAGAACTCATTATGTCTTAATCATTTAACCATTCTTTATGCTTTTGAGGTTATTTATGTCTATTGTGGTGCTACTACATAATATGCTACTGTGCATCTCTTTTCCATGCCACCATCAATGGTGTCACACTGGCAGCTTGAAATCCACTATAATGAGAATATTTATACCACAGAAATCAGCAAACTCTATAAATCATACCATAAGTTGTTGTTTTGTTGATTGTCTAGACTTTAGATAATGATGGAGAAAATATAAATAATGCAGTTTAAATGTAAAAGTGTATTATGTCTGTAGCACTTACATTAAAAATAGCATAAAAATTTGAAGAAATGTTCTTCCAGTTCTTGAAAACTATTATCTGATTTTGGAAAAGTGTTACTTGTGGCATTGCTGAATGAGTGGATTTTCAAAATACATCATCATCCTTTCACTTTTATCTCATTCATTATATTAATTGAAAAAAGCAAAAACATTCAGCTTGGATATTTGTCAATTGCAACCAGAGTTTCTACTGATACAGGAGTTCAGCACAATCTACAAAGGCATTCTTTGAGAATCAGTTTGCTATATGGAAATGACAATGACAAATACATATTTTATTATTATTTGAAAAAGATATGGTACTTATACATTATATTACTTAAGCTTATGCCAATATGGTGTGTGTGTGTATATACATGTGCTTTTTGTAGAGAACCATTTGCTAAACATTTACTAGCTCAACACTGATAAGACCACATAGGTGTCAACTGAAAAAAATTTTTTCCATGCACCACTTGCCTAGAAGTCGTAGCATAATAATGTAATTTAAAAATATTCATAAGATTTTACATTTTGTAATCCCATATTCTATTTCAATAAATTAAAGTTATCCAAGTAATTAACTGAAAAACTTGGAGTTGAATCCAGGTCTCCTGGTACCCACTCCCATTTCAAGTTTAGTCCCATGTCTTTTGCCTCTGATCTGTATGATCTGGTAGAATCACTAAAACACTCTCTAGACCTCTTTTTTCTCATCTGTTACATGTTGGTGCATTAGAAGAGATGCATTTGTAATTTTCTCCAATGTATTAATTTTCTTGTCAGTTACTGCACTGTCTGAAATTAAAATAAATTCATGTGATATATGCCAAAATTGAATATGTGCTGATTTATTATTAGAAGGATGATAAAACTGAGAAAAATAAAAGTCTTAATAATTGCTGTTTCAAAGAAGAAGCCACTCAAAAAGTTTAATTTGAAAAAAAAAAAAGTGTACACTCTTAGGAAAACTTAGTTACTTAAAAAATTCCAAGTGTAAAATGTCCAATTAAAATTCATTTAGGATTGTTGTCTTCTCTTTGAGACATCATCTCTTTCATCATTACCCTTCAACAATCTTGAGGATTTTCAGGTTTCCCTTTGTCTGTAGTTTTCTTGGCTTCAGTTATTCATGCCCAATCATGCCCTTCCCAAAAAACTCCCATTGTCTCAAGTCAACATACCCAATAATTTAGTATTGCCATAAACTGACCCAATTTTCAGTGTACAACTTAAAAATTCCTGCAAGAAAGGGATTTATTGGCCCTGTTTGAATCAAGATAAGCCTCCTGGTCCAATCAATTGTCTTCATGAGGTACGGTTCCCAC
>JAQZBX010110029.1:0-10409 GCA_029593785.1 Cabassous unicinctus
GATGGTGATGAATGGCACAATGCAAGAAATCAAAAATGCCCTGGAAACAAACAAAAGCAAATTTGAACAGGCAGAAGAAGGAATCAGTGATGAAGAAGACAGTATATGTGAAATCAAAAAGATAGAAGAGATAGATAAAAAGATTTAAAAAATTCAGCAAGGACTTAAGGATTTAAATGATAACATTAAATGCAGAAATACATGCATTATAGACATCCCAGAGGGAGAAGAGAAGGGAAAGGGGACAGAAGGAGTAAATAATGGGTAAAAACTTCCCTACTCTTTTAAGGGAGATGGACATAGATGTCCAGGAAATGCAGAGCACCACAAACAATATAAATCCTAATGGGACTACTTCAAGACACATACTTGTAAAATTGTCAAATGTTCAAGGCAAAGAAAGAATACTGAAAGCAGCAAAAGAAAAGAAAAGCATCATATGCAAGGGAACCTTGATAAGATAAAGTGCAGATTTCTCATCTGAAGCCATGGAGGCAAGAAAGCAGTGGTGTGATATAGTTAAGATGCTAAAAGAAAAAACTTCCAGCCAAGAATTCTCTATTCAGCAAAGGTGAAATTCAAAAATGAAGTAGAGCTCAAAATATTCACAGATAAACATAAATAAAAAGAATATGTCAATAAGAAACCTACACTTCAAGAAATACTAAAGGGAGTTCTGCAGGTTGAAAGGAAAGAAACAGGAGAGAGAGAATTGTAAGAGAGTGTCAGAACAACTAAAAAGAAAAAAAGATAAATAAAAACAATGCATAGCATACATGAACCTAAAGAATATATGGCTAATGCAATTCCTTCCTTCACAGTAATAACATTTAATTTTAATGAATTAAACTCACAAGTCAAGAGACACAGATTGGCTGAATGGGTAAGGAAATAAGAACCATCTATATGCTGTCTACAGGAAACCCACCTTTAATCCAGGGATACAAGCAGGCTGAAAGTGAATGGTTAGAAAACAATTTTACAAGCAAACAATAATCAAAAAAGTGTGAGAATAGGTAGACTAATATTAGACAAAATAGACTTCAAATGCAAAACTATTGTAAGAGACAAAGAAGGACACTGTATAATAATAAAAGGGGTAATTTACCAAGAAGAAAGAACAATCATAAATATTTATGCACCTAACCAAGGCCCCTCCAAATACAGGAGACCAACACTGGAAAACTCAGTGGAGAAATAGATACCTATACAATTATAGAGAGGGACTTTAATACACCATTATCACCAATAGATATAACATCTTGACAGAGAACCAAGAAAGAAACAAAGACTTTGAATAATACTTTAGAGAATCTGGACTTAGACATATACAGAACATTACATACAAATACAGCAGAATATACATTCTTCTCGAGTGCACACGGATCATTCTCTAGGATGAACCATATGCTAGGACTAAGAACAACGCTGAATGAATTCAAAAAGTAATTTCTCTGACCACAATGAAATGAAGCCAGAAATCAGTAAGGGGCAGAGAACCAGATTAGGTACAAAGATACGGAAGTTAAACAACACACTCTTAGAAAAACAGTGGGTCAAGTAAGAAATCTCAAGAAATCAGTAACTACCTTGAGATGAATGAAAATGGCAACACAACATATCAAAACTTATGGGGTGCAGCAAAAGAAATACTGAGAGGGAAATTCATATCCATAAATGCATATATTAAAAAAGAAGAAAAGGAAACATGTGGCTCAAGCATTTCGGTTTCTGTCTACCATGTGGGAGGCCCAGGGTTCAATTTCCAGGGACTCCTGGTGAAAGACAAGCTGGCCTGCATGGTGAGATGACTTGAGTAGAGAGCTGGCCCATGTGGAGTGCAGGCAAAGCAGGAGTACTGGCCCACACAGGAGTGCTGGCCCACACAGGAGCACGGGCCTGCACGAAGTGCTGGCTCATGCAGAGAGCTGGCACAGCAAAAAGACACAACAACAACAACAACAAAAACACAGAGGAGAGACAATAAGAGATGCAGCAGACCTGGGAGATGAGGTAGCACAAGAGAATGAGCAAGTCTCTCCCACTCTGGAAGGTCCCAGGTTTGGAGACAAGGAGACACAGAAGAACACACACAAAGCAGACAGCAAGCATAAAACAATGGAGGGGAGGTGAAATTAATTAATTAATTAATTAATTAATAAACCAACCAACAAACAAATGAGAAGTCTTTTTAAAAAAGAAGAAGAAAGAGCTAAAAATCAAAGACCTAACTGCACGCCTGGAGGAATTAGTAAAAGCACAACAAACTAAACCCAGAGGAAGTAGAAAAAAAAAAATAACAAAGATTAGAGCAGAAGTAAATGAAATTGAAAATAAGAAAGCACTAGAAAATATAAACAAAACAAAAGCTGGTTCTTCAAGAAGATCAATAAAATTGACAAACCCTTAGCTAGACTAACAAAGAAAAAAAGAGATGATGCAAATACAAAAAAATAAGAATCAAAGAAAGGGATATCACCACTGACCACAAAGAAATAAAGAGTATCATAAAAGGATACTTTGAAAAATTATATGACAACATGGTGGATAACTTAGAGGAAATGGACAAATTCCTACAAACACACAAGCAGCATACACTGTCAAAAGAAAAAAGTGATGAACTCAACAGGCAAAGCACAAGTGAAAAGATGGAATAAGTCATCAAAAACCACAACTAAGAATAGCCCAGGAGTAGATGGCTTCATAGGAAAATTCTACAAAACATTCAAGAGAGAACTAACACAAATTCTGCTTAAACTCTTCCAAAAAATAGAAGAAGGAACATTGCCTAGCTCATTCTATGATGACAACATCACACTAATACCAAAGCCAAAGATGCCACAAGAAAGGAAAACTATAGATGAATCTCTCTAACGAACCTAGATGCTAAAATCCTCAACAAACTACTTGTTAACTGTACTCAACAAAACATCAAATGTATTATGCACCATAACCAACTGGGTGTCATCCCTGGTATTCCAGGATGGTTCAGCATAAGAAAATCAATCAATGTAATCCACCACATACAGTGATTGAAAGAAAAAAAAAACCACATGATCATCTCTATAGATGGAGAAAAAAAAACACTGCACAAATTACAGCACACTTTCCTGATAAGAGCACTACAAAAGATAGGAATAGAAGGCAACTTCCTCCTCATGAAAAAGCGTATATTTAAAAAACCCACAGCTAACATCATACTCAATGGTGAAATTCTAAAAGCTTTCCCTGTAAGATTGGGAACAAGTCAAGGATGCCTAATTTCACTGCTTCTATTTAACATAGTGTTAGAAGTATTTGTTTGGATACTTAGGCAAGAAAAGAATATAAAATGCATCCAAATTGGAAAGGAAGAACTAAAACTTTCACTATTTGCATATGACATGATCCTATGCATAGAAAGCCCCGAGAAATCTACAACAAAGCTTCCAGAGCTTATAAATGAGTTCAATAAAGTCACAGGTTATAAGACCAACATACAAAAAATCAGTAGCATTTCTGTACACCAATAATGAGCAATCAAAGGAGGAAATCAAGAAAAAAATACCATTCACAATAGTAACTAAAATAATAAAATACCGAGGAATAAGTTTAACTAAAGATGTAACTGACTTATATGCTGAAAACTACACAACACTGATAAAGAAAATCAAAGAATTAAAGAAATGGAAGACTATTCCCTGTTCATGGATGGGAAGACCAAAATTTATTAAGATGTCTACCCTACCCAAGCTAATCTACAGATTAAATGCAATCCCAATAAAAATCAACAGAGAATTTTTCACTGAATTGGAAAAACTATGAAATTTATTTGGAAAGGCAAAAGGCCCAGAATAGCCAAAAGACATATTGAAAATGAAAAATGAAATTGGAGGAATCATACTATCTGACTTTAAAACATACTAAAAAGCTATGGGGGTCAAGACAGAATGGTTTTGGCACAAGGTTAGATATACTGACCAAGGGAACAAAATTGAGAGTTCTGATATAGATCCTCACATATAAAGTCATCTGATATTTGACAAGGACACGAAGCCCATTCAACTGGGAGAGAATGGCCTCTTCAACAAATGCTTGGAGAACTGGATATCCATATCCACAAGAATGAGAAGAGCACCATCTCACACCTTATGCAAAAATGAACTCCAGATGGATCAAAGATCTAAATATAAGAGCCGAGACCATAAAGACTTTGGAAGATAATGTAGGGAAGCATCTACAGGACCTTATAATAAGAAATGGTTTCATGAACTTCATACGAAAAGCACAAGCAACCAAAGAAAAAAAATAGAAAAATGGGATCTCCTCAAAATTAAAAACTTCTGCAACTCAAAGGAAGCTATCAAGAAAATAAAAAGGCAGCCTATCCAATGGAGGAAAATATATCACAACCATATATCTGATAGGAGCCTAATATCCAGCACACATAAAGAAATCATATACCTCGAAAATTAAAAAGCACATACAGTTCATTTAATAATGGGCAAGCGACTTGAGGAGGCACTTCTCCAAGGGAGAAATACAAATGGCTAAAAAGCACATGAGAAGATCCTCAACATCGCTAGCTATTAGGGAAATGCAAAACAAAACTACAATGAGATACCATCTTACACGCGTTAGACTGGAGACTATTAAAAAAACAGAGGACTACAAGTGTTAGAGATGGTGTGGAAGAATGCAAACCCTCTTCCACTTCTGCTGGGAATGTAGAATGGTGCAAACATTGAGAAAGACAGTTTGGCTGTTCCTCAAAAAACTAACTAGAAAGCTGCCATATGATCCAGCAATTCTACTACTGGGTATATACCCAGAAGAACTGAAAGCAAGGACACAAACAGATATATGAAAACTAATATTCATAGTAACATTATTTACTATTGCCAAAAGTAGGAATCAACCTAAATGCCCATTAACAGATGAATGGATAAACAAAATGTTGTATATGCATATAATGGACTATTACTCACCTGTAAGAAGGTATATCATGCTAAAACATGGGATAACATGGATGAAACTTGAGGACCTTATGTTGAGTGAAGCAATCCAGGCATTGAAGGACAACTATTACATGACCACACTGATATGAATTAAACCATTTTGGCAGACTCAGAGAGATATTGTCTGGAAGATAGGTTTACAGGAAATATAAAAGAAGAAGGTTATGAGCCAAAGCTCACACAGACATAATCTATGATAAGGTGAAAGTGTGTAGTTGGGCATTGAAGGGCTATATCAGGAGGGTAGTGATGCTATTAGGTCGGGTGGTACACGTTTGACAGGTTGTTAGATTGAGGAGTGTGGGTTGGAAGATCCATGGAACTAGGGGGAGGGTTGGGGGAGGGACCAGGCAAACACTGGGGATTGCAGGATATGTGGTTGAAAGTACAAAGTTGGGAATGCTTTTATGCCAATATGACAAGGAAGTGTTACTGGTTTAAGGTGTTGGAAGGAGGGCATTCTGGATAGCAGTCACCTGGCGTAAGTTTCTACAGAGTGTGCAATGATCATTTTGTCATAATGTGTTGTATCAGGGGGTGGAGACCCACATAATGAGTGGGAAGAATTTGGACTCGCATCCTGCAGAGGACCAATATTTCACAGAGGGGCAAGGGACTCTTGACGGCATGGGAGTTCCTAATAGGGGAGGACAAACCAGTGTGTCAAGACCTCACTGTTGTTGGAGCTAACTATGAACTTTTTCCTTCAAGGAGTGAAGGCTCATGGTTGCCATGGGTCTCGAGGGGAGGGGAAAGGAAGAAAAGAATAAATGGAACACGGGCATTTTGGGAGAGATGGAAGTGTTCTACATGATTTGCTATTATCGACACAGGCCATGTTGAATTACATCAAAGTTTATAAAAGTGTAGAGTCCAAAATGTAAACCCTAATGTAAACCATTTACCATGGTTGGCAGCTATGTTTCAATATTTGTACATGAGTTGTAATAAACATACCTTCCACATATACAATGTTATTAATAGGGCAAGGGGGAAAACCGGGAAGATGCTGGGTTTATGGGAGTCCTCTGTATTAGGTATGTGATTTTCTGTAACCTAAAACTTCTTTGAGGACAAAATGAAAAAAAAGGGAGACACTGCGGGAATAAACTTAAGACAATGTCTCTGTACAAATATGACAACAGATCTTATAGTGATGAAATAGAAAATGACAAAAAACATAAACTATTTTTTCACTATTTATATTATCCCAAAGTTTTATTTCTATTTTTTTATTTCTTTGTATTTTTATTTATATTTAAAACTATCATTATTATTTATTTTCTTATTGATTGTATTTGGCTATTCTATTGGCTTAATTTTTGAAGAAGTTTTGGATCACAGAACGGTTACAAGTGTGGCAGTGAGGAACATTGGTGTGGGGTATCAATGGTGGGTGATACATGGGAGAAAGCTCACCTTGGCATACATATAAATTATATGAATGTGTTCAAATGCTCATGGGGCATTGTCTCAGTCAGTGGAGATTCACACAATAACCAAAGGAATATCAAATTCCCAACCTTGGGATCTCTTCCACATTCTCTAATAGATCAGAAAGAATCATCCAAGAACAGGGCCAATGACTAGTGAAGGAGGTTGATCCTTTGACAGGCCCTTGATATTGATGACTGTGCTTATGAACACTTACTCCTGAAATGGAAACTTAGCCTAATGTTGTAGGGAGCATGAGAATTGCCTCCTGGGAGCCTTCTTGTTGCTCAAACTCAGAATATAAATACATTACCTTCCCCACAGCATAAGACATGACTCCTGGTGATGAGCCTCCCTGGCACTGAGAGATTACTACCAGGCACCAACTAGCAATGCAACTGGAAAAAGACCTTGACCAAAAGGGGAAAAATGTAAAGGCAAATGAGTTTATATGGCCAAGAGACTTCAAAGTATTTCAGGAGGTCATTCCAGAGGTTAAACTTATGCATGTCTCAGCAGGATCTCTTTGACTGCCAAAGTAGATACTACCCCAAATCATGGGGTTCCTGAGGGTCTGAAGACATCCAGACACTATAGTCAGAGCAAGTAGCTCAGGAATTTAGTGCCTTGACAGGGAATCTTACTTTGGATTTTATTCTTCCCAGAGGGACATTGTTGGACACATTTGTGCTTTCCCTACACATGGCTCTTCTGTCCTTCTATTTGAACCTACAATTAGTACTAGAGTTGGCAGGTGTACATCCAAGAAACTTAAATCTTTATGTTATCTATGTGCCAGGTGGGCCCTGAATCTCATTGAAGTTGCAACACTTAAACTCCATTTCATTGGTCTCATCCAGGACAACTAATATCGAGGTGATGATGGACAACTACCATACCAAGAAACCAAGAGAGTCTACAACTGCAAGCAAGAGATTCCCATCCATCAGCCCTATGGGATCACAGCCCCTCTCAATTAGATGTGCTGTGGACTTCAACATTCCAGAATCCTTAGGATTGTTGATTGAATTAAGGACTAAAGTAGACTTACTGGTATTATACTATAGACTTATTGTGATTCTAGAAATGGAAGAAATAATATCACTGATGTAGAGGAAGTGGCCACTGGAGGTTCTGACAGCAGGAAGAGGGACTTGGGAATTGTTCTGAATGCCATTGCAATGATAGAAACAAGCCATTATAAATCTTGTCATAACCTACAGAATTGTGTGGGACAGAGTGTAAACTACAATGTGCACTTTAATCCACATCTAACGGCAATGCTCAAAAATGTGTTCATCAATAGCAATGAATGTATCTCACTAATGAAGGATGTAATTTAGGGAAAATTTTAGAGGTGTGGGGAATGGGACATATGGGAATCCTTATATTTTTATGTGACATCTAAGCATCTTTCAAAACATTAAAAATTAAAATAAAAAGAATATGAAAAGGAAGCCCACTCACTGGGATAAAATATTTGGAAGCCAAATATCCAATAAGGGTTAGATTTCCATTCTATATAAAGAGAGCATACAATTCAACAATAAAAGAGCAGCAATCTAATTTAAAAATGGGCAGAAGACTTAAATAGAAATTTCTCCAAAGAAGAAATACAAATGGTGAAAAAGCACATGAAAAAATGTTCAATGTCACTAGCTATTAGGGAAATGCAAATCAAAATGATAATGAGACTTCATCTCACACCATATAGAATGGCAATTATTAAAAAAAAAACAAGATAGAAATGTGTTGGAGAGAATGTGGAGAAAGAGAAAAAGTCCTTCACTATGGGTGGGACTGTAAAATGGTGCAGTCTTTGTGAAGACAGTTTGGCAGTTCCTCCAGAAGTTAAATATAGAACTGCTATATGCTCCAGCAATTCTGCTACTAGGAATATATTCAGAAGAACTGAAAACTGTGAAAAGAACAGACATTTGCACACCAATGTCCATAGCAACATTATTCACAATTGCCAAAAGAGGGAAACAACTCAAGTATCCATCAGCCAAAGAATGGATAAACAAAATGTGGTATATACATACAATGGAATACTATGCTGCAGTAAGAAGAAATGAAATTAGGACACATAGGATAACATAGATGAATCTTGAAGACATTATGCTAAGTGAAATAAGGCAGACACAAAAGGAAAAATATTGCATCGTATCAATAATACAAACTAAATATGAAGAATAAATGCTGGGATTTAAAACCAGGAGTATAGGCTACTAGGAGCTAGGATGATGGCTGAGAAGGGGTACTGATGATTAATGCATGTAGAATTTTTAATTAGCTTGACTTTAAAACTGAGGAATTGGATAGAGTTGAAGGTGATGCACTATAGTGATTTTGACAAAAGTACTGATTTATAAATGGGATTGTGGCTGTAAAATGTAGACTAGATATGTAAATGTCAATTAAAAGCAAGGTAGAGAATAATCTAGGAACTGAATAACAAAATTAACCCAGAGGTGGATGAGTATTGTTGTTAATAGTACAAATGCAACAATGTCCTTCTATAAACTAGAACAAATGTATATCACTATTTGCAAGGCAGTAAGAATGTACAGAAGCATTGGAAAAATACAATTAATGTAACCTATGGACTATAGTTTACAGAAATACTGTTATATTCTTGCAACAATGCCAAAGATGTACTATGTTAATAATAGAGGGTATGGAAAAAAATATACACCAAAAGTATGCTATAGGCCATAGTCAGTGGTAGTAGTCTGATGATATTTTCTCACAATTTTTAACAAATGTTCCACAACAATGTAGTTTTTATGGGAATTCCACACAGGTACATGACTTTTTTTGTAAGTTCACAACTTCTGTAATAAAAACATGTATTTTAAAATGGCTTTAAGACTTTGGTTAGTTAAAACATGCACCAAAAGGTGGCCTACACTAAATGAGGTGGAATTTCCAGAACCACCCTGGTACAATGTAGATGAAGAGGTACAAAGGCTTAGGGAGATTGAAATTTTAGAGTGGATTTATCATGTAAGACATGCTTACCCACCCAGAAGTGCCCAGAGGACACACCTTTCACCACAACTGTGAGGAATAAATTTGATACCTCAAAGATCTGTGTGGTCAGTCTTCTTTGTAGGTCAGATATTACTGTGGGAACTGCTGACACTGTGTTTGGATCCTTAAATACAGTGGGGATGATCAGAGCCCAGGTTGGCAGGAGCCTAATGGTGGCACTTAAATGCCCAAAACAAGGGGGCATGGTGACTGTAATGGACAGCAGAGTCAATGTAATAATCAAAACAGTCAGACACACAGACATCTGTGCCATTGGCAGTTGACCATTAGGTATCTAGAAGTGAAATAATTAGGCAGTGCACTAAATTCTTATGTGATCTGTATAAGTAGAAGAGTTCTAGACCAAGTGGACAAAAGTCTAACTTAAATACAATAAAAATTGTCAAGGCCCCTCAATCAATTCCTAGACTTGAGAGAGTTTAAGAGACTCAGAAACCATTGAATGAAGGGTAAGCTAGGTTACGTTGGAGAAGGACACTGCCCACTGCTAAAAATTTATGCTATTAATATTCTTCCCAGCTTTCCCCAAAGGAACCGAAGGCCTTTCACCAGGGTGTCTGTGCTTTGGGGAAAAGGAAATGATCAGACACTTCAGTAATTCCTGGATAATGGCTCTGAACTGACACTAATTCCAGATGACCCTAATCATCACTGTGGTCCACCAGTCAGGGTAAGAGATTATGGGGGTAAGGTAATTGATGGACTTTTAGCTCAAGTCCATCTCTCAGTGGGTCCAGAGAGTCCCCAAACCAATTCTGTGGTTACTTCCCCAGTTCCAGAATACATAATTGAAATAGACATATTCAACAGTACCAATATCTCCATTTTGGTTCCCTGGCCTATTGAATAAGGACTATTATGGTAGGAAAGGCCAAGTACAAGCCACTAGAACTGCCTCTACCTAGCAAATAGTAAATCAAA
>JAQZBX010110030.1:0-10411 GCA_029593785.1 Cabassous unicinctus
TTACCCTGCAGCCTGCCTTCTGCAGATTTTGAAGTGGGTTTTAGCCAGTAAACTAAGTTAAATTTTTAAAAAATGCAAACTTTTTTTTAAAGGAAAATTAAGAGACCCAAGAGAAGCTAATACAAAAATAATGTATATACTCTCCCTGTCCAAAAGTATCAGCTGGATGTTTGATATCCTGGTGGATTACTGCTCTAAGAGGAGCCAGGAATTGAACTAGGGACCTTGTATATTCAAGGCAGAATCTCCTCCACTGAGCTAACCTTTCTTATTGGGTCAATTAGCTCTTCAGAAAGCTATCCAGTCACTTTCCCTCGGACAGGTTTGACTCTTTGCAGTTTGGTAGATTCCTGCTGATTAGGAGTCTGTCTTTCTCTGCCCCCTTTCTATTCCTATTGCTTTCTCTCCCAGGGTGGCAGGATGCAATAGCCTGTGTGAGCGGATAACCCCATCACCTCTTCTGGCCAGGTTGAGTTCCCTTCTGAAATTCAAATGGGACCCTGGCACTGAACTCACCACAGAAAAATGATGACTCTCAACCCTCTTCCAGACACCCCCTCTTCCCAAGGGACCCTAAATAGGCTCTTGGAAGCTTATTAAGCACTTACTACTGCCCCCCTCCCTTACGGGAGTTGAAATTTTGATAGTTTTCAGCACCAGACTAGTCAATTGCCTGACTCCGCCCCCTCCCAGGCCAAGTTTCTCTAACCCAGGGCAGTTGGGTAAATCAGGTTTCCTCAGCAGATTTGCCTCTCCCCTCTTCCTGGTGCCACCTCAAGCCAGCCAGTATGCACCCCAAAGCTCAAATGGGGTCCAGGCAACCAAACCCACAGAACGGAAACCCCTCTCCACAACTTGACAGAACCCTCCCACTCTCAGAGAACACTTCCTCCCACTGGGTGGCAGGCAGTAGTCCGGGCTCACAGCAGCTTCCTGCCCGGAGGATGGGGCTTTGCCATCCACAGTTTCCAGCTATGGAGTGAGAAACTCACGGTTTTACCTTGAGCAACCTATTTCCCTGTCCAGCTCCCTCTAGATCGATGCCCTGAAGCCTCCCGCTCTGTGGGTTCCCAAAACAGCCCACTAGAGCAGGATCTTACCCCCACTCAGCTATCACTTGTGAGAAAAATGGTAAGTACCCTTTTAAACCAACGCCACCTTGCTGCTTCTCCTCTTTGTCATATATAGTCATTGCAAATGTCATCTAAAAGATTTTTTAAATAACTTTGTGGTATCATTTCTGTACAGAATATTTTTATATTAATATATTATAAGACTTATTAATTTTTACCCTGTGTCTTGTTCTTTATATATCTTAATAAATAAATCATTTTATACCTTGGTATCAGAAAATATTCACTAATTTAACTGTATTTTCTTCTTAATTATTTTTGTTTCACCTTTGTCTTTAAACCACTGTGTTTTTTCCCCTTTATTATAGTGTAAGGTAGAGATCTAATAATTTTTCTAAATGGATAAACAATAGCTCCAGATCAATTTCTTGAGTATTCCATTTTTCCATAGATTTACAATGACAATATTATCATGTATTTTTCCCTGTAAATGTATATCTGCAGTTTCTATTGTTTTTTTAATTGCTTTTTTCCCCATCCATGATCCAATGACACATCATTTTATTTACTCTAGCATTATAGTGGGTCTTGATATTTAGTAGGGAGTCACCACACCTTGTCTTTTTTTTTTTTAATTGTCTTGATTATTCTTGACACCTTTATTTTTCATTTAAATTTCAGGGCCAGTCTGTCAAATTCCATGTACATTCTTGTTAGAATTTCATTGTTATTGTATTGATTTTGGTGATTAATTTGTGGATATTAACATGATATGATATGTGGTCTTCTGTCCACAAATATGCTACATTCATTTAAATATTTTGTATCCTTCAATTATGTTCATGATTTCTTTATGAAAATCTTACACATATTTTGTTAAATTTATTCATAGACTGTATGTAAAGTTTTTACTATTATAAATGGAATCATTCTCTCCATTACATTTATCTGTTTATCTGTGGTGTATAAGAATGCTTTTTATTTTTTATATATTTATTATGTATACATTCAGTAAACTTAGCAGAACTCTTTTATTACTTCTAATAATTTTCCCTTAGATACTCTTGGATTCTCTATGTAGACAATCATATTAACTATGAAAATTACAATTTAGATCCTTTATTTCCAAGTTTTATAACTCTATTTTGTTCCTAATTTTATTACACTAGATAGAACTCTTTAAAATCACATATTATTAAATTTTGAAATCATGGTTATACTAGAGGAGTCAAAAATGTTTAGTAATCTTGGTCTATAATATTATCTAGATTTAATGTCTTTCATTGGGAGAAATTTTGATTTTTCAATGGTTATTGATTTTGCATTGTTATCTAGAAGCTAAAACAAAGTCTATACAATGGATTGGCTTAAACAATGGGAATTTATTGGCTGATGGTTTTGAAGCCTATAGTAGAAGTCCAAAATCAAGGCTTCAGCGGGGTGATGCTTTTTCCCTGGAGACTATGGCTTTCTGGGGCTTGCGGCCAGTGGTCCCTGGTCCTTGACTTTTCCGTCATATGGCAATGCACACGGAGACATCTTCGCATCTTCTTTCTCCTCAGGGTTCTGTTGATTTTCAGCTGATCCCCATGTCTTCTCTTTCTGTGTGCAATTTCTCTTACATGTAAAGACTTCAGTCATATTGGATTAAGGAACACCCTCATTCAGTTTGGGCACACCTTAACTAATAATATCTTCAAAGGTCATATTTACAAGTGGGTTCATGCCAGCAGGACCAGGGTTTGGGACCTGAACATAACATTTTTGGAAAACATGATTCAATCCCCAACAGATTTATTTAGGTTTTTATTTAATTTTTGAATTTCATGCTTGTTGGATCAGTTTTATTTACAATTTTTCCAAAAGTGGTTCTTGTCAAATGTTTTCAGTTAATTTAGAAATAGTTGTTTATACCTCTTTGAATTTCAAAAATAAAATAGTGCTGGTATTTATAATTACCCATGTCATTTTCTTTACTAGAGGTATTAATTTCTTTATGTGGCTTCCGACAATTGTCTAGTGTCCTTTTCTTTCAAACTAGAGAACTCCTGTTAGCATTTCTTGTAGAGTTAGTCCAGTGATGATGAAATCCCTCAGTTTTTATTTATCTGAGAATATCTTAATTCCTCCCTCATTTTTAAAAGACAGTTTTGCTGGATATAGAATTCCTGGTTGGCAGTTTTTTTACTGTCAGCACTTTAAGTATGTCTTCCCATAGTCTTCTTTCCTCCATGGTTTCCAATGAGAATTCTCATTCATGATCCCTTGTATGTGAAACACTTCTCTTTTGACTTTCAGAATTTCTCTTTAATACTGGCATTTGGCAATTAGAGTATAATATTCCACAATGTGGCTATATGGATTTATTCTATTTGGAGTTTGTTGAGCATGTCAGATGTGTATATTCATGTCTTTCTTTACATTGGGGAAGTTGTAGTCATTATTTCTTTGAATATTCTCTCTATCCCTATCTCTCTTTCTTCTACTCTAGGACTCCTGCAATGTGTATATTTATACATTGGATGATGTCCCACAAGCTCCTCTGGCCATGTTCACATTTTTTCATTCTTTCTCCTCAGACAGGATGGTTTCAATTGTCTTATCATCTAGTTCATGGATTCTTTCTTCTGCCAGCTCAATCTGCCGTTGAACCCCTCTAGGGAATTTTAAATTTCTGTAACTGTGTCTTTGGCTCTGTTTGGTTCCTTTTCATAATTTCTGTCTCTGTATATTATGTTCATCTCTTGTTTTCCTGATTTTCTTTAGTTCTTTGTCTATGTTTTCCATTAGCTCATTAAGCATATTTAGGACCATTTTTAAAAAGTCTTTTGCTGGAATGTCCCAGGTCTGATCCTGTTCATTGATGGTTTCTAATGCTTTAATCTTCTCCTCTGCCTGGGCCATCATTCCTGTTTCTTTGTAATTTTTGTAATCTTTTGTTGAAACCTGGATATATTGTTATATTAGTATGTTATCAATGGAATTTAGTTTCTAAATTATCTGTTCCTTAAGCTTATATCTAGCTAGTGTTATGACAGGACTTTCCTTTAATGCCAAAAGCTAACAAGAACAAAAAGGAAGAAAAAGAAAACACCTTTCCCAGTCTTTGCAGATTGACCTGTGTGAGTGTTCTCTTACAGGGCTTATTCATACAGTGGGTTTGGAGAATAGCTCCAGGCCAATGAGTAGGGGCCTCCCTGGCCCTTCTGTGCATGTCTCTTTTCTTGGGCATGTGCGTTTATCCCTAGGTATTCCCCCATTTACATGGATACAAATGTCCCCTCTTCCCTAGGAAACAGTTACCTCATAGTTCTGGGCACTGCGTTTTATGTCCTACAACCAGCAATCCCTTGCTCCAGGCAACACGACTTGACTTTTCTCCTACAGCATTCTGTAGGAACACTCTCTCAGGAGCCTTGTACTTTTAGAGCAATTTCTGGAATACTAACTTCCTGTGGCAACACCAGGCAGATTTTGCCAGACATATATGCTCCCAGAATATGCACCAGGGTCACTCTTATACCTCTGCAACCAGGACCAGAGATCTGTACTGGGCACATGTGCCTGCTCCTTGCTGAGCTGCTGAGGGGATGGGATGGGGCCAGCTAGGTCACCACAAGATTGTACTGCTTTTAAGTGACCTTTTAATCCATTCAGCATTTGCCTTTTTACTACAATCCTTTAACTGTTTCCTGGAGCTTTTAGAAAGATGTTTCTGCCAAAATCTTGCTAGTTGTTCAAAGCTGCACAACTTTGGGAGAGGGGATTGAGACCTGAAGAGTCTTACTTCGCCATCTTGGTGAAACCATGGTGTATTTTTTCTTGATCATTTTTTGTAGAGATTTGTTACTTTAAAAAATTTTCACTTAGAAACTATGTTTTGTTGCTTCTCTCTGTTTCTTTGTTTCTATAGCATTAACATACTCTTTTTATATTTATTTTTTCTATATTATTTTGTATATAGTATTTTTTAGTTTCTTGTACTGAATACTGAATTTATATATCTGTATATTTCAAATGATAAGACGTTTTAACAGTAGCACTAAATGCCAAAAGACAATAGAGTTCAATATTTCAGTGATGAGAAAATAGAAATGCCAATTTATAGTTTTACAAAGCTAAATTATATTTTTACATGACAAAACATAGACATTATCAGACTTTCAGAGGTTAACAGAATTTATACCCTCAGACTCTCAACTAGGGTATAATTCAGCAAGAAGAAAGTAAATGCATAAGTAAGCCATGAATACAAGAAACAATGATGCAAACTGAAATTGACTTTTTTAAAAGTCAGTAAACTTAATTAAATATTAGCATTTAAAACTGTTTTTATATTCTTCACTAAGTTTTTTGTTCTATGATTACTTTTGCCCCAATCTTTCTTTTTTGTGTGTAGAATTTTTGCTTTATTTCTGTTTTATTTTGTTTCCATTTTAAAAGACAATGCTAATTTTTATTCCTTTTTATTTGAGCATCTTAAATATGTATTTTAAAGATTGAACTACAGATTAATTTATCTAGAGTAAAATTGTATTCTGATTGTTAATTTTGCTGGCTGCCTTTCTGTTAACCTTTTAAAATGTGTTTTCCTTTGCAGGCTCATTTTGCTTGAGAGGATTTTTTTTCTCTATCTCTCTGTGTCTCTTCACTCTCCTTTCTCAATCTATTAGTTTTGATTTCTCCCTATTTAGATTTTTAGGCCTCCATTTCAGAAACAGGTCTTGTAATGATGGTTGGATATTTGGGAGGCTTTGTGAACATGATGGTAAGACTGTGTTTATGTCTGGCTGGGACTGCACCTACGGGTAAGTCACAGACAAGCTATTATGATTTGCAGCATTTTTCTCAGCTTTCTTTTATAAGTCACCCACCCCCGCCCAGCACTGGCTTTACACAGTGGGAATGGATCTGTCCCTCTGTCATGCATGGAGTCCCATTGGTGCCTTATACTGTACAGGTGCAGTGCTCCCAGAACCACTGCCTGTTGCTTTAAGCCAAGGGTTCTTAACCAGGGGGTCCATGAGCTTGAATTGAAAAAAATCAACTTGTTATCTTTATTTTCTCCGACCTCTAATTGAATTATAGCATTTCCTTCACTTATGAATGTATGCAATAAATAGATTATAGTAGTATTCATTTCACCTGACTGGCAAAGATGTCCGTGGAACAAAAGCTTAAGAACCCCTGCTTTAAGCAAAGACTTGAGACTTGTGGCTTCAGCACTGCTCATAGCTTTGAGTTTTGTTTAGTTTCTCTTTTACAAAAATATGCTTAACTTATTTTTGAGCCAGCTGTGTGTTTTTGCTTTTCCTTTTTAATATTTTATCTATTATCCTTATGTGTTTCAAGCGGAGTGGTTTACAAAGCATGGATTTGTCATGCCTTTTTTGAGAGGAAGCTTTTGCATGATTTGTTCAGCAGAATATGCAAAGCATGGTTTCAACTTTTCTTAACAACTCAGATAATCCGTGTTTGAAAATCAAGTGTTGTACCTTGTTATAGCACAATGATATCCCCAGGGCTTTTTGTTTGTAAGGTAGTTTCCCTTTGCACTAAAGGGCCTCAGGTCAAATCATAAAGTGCTGTCCGTTTTACTTTCTATGTATTTTTCCTCTCCATGTCTACTGTCTCTGTCCTAATTCAGACTATTACCATAAATTCCTCATTTGTGCTTCCACAAAGCTTTGCCTTCAAAATGTATATCTCATGCTATGGCAGATCTGATCATTTTATCCCCCATTCTCCCCAGATAGTGTTCCAGTTCCTTATGAGGGCACCCATCCTTTCACAACCTGATCTTGCCCATCTCTTTACTCATTCTTTACCCTTCCAAATTATCTAAGTTATCCATATGCCTTCTGCCTGGAATTCTGATCACCCTCTCCTTTTTTTGGAACGACTCCTACATTTCCTTCAGGACTGCTCTCAGGTATTCTTCATTACATCCCAAGACCGGATAACAGCCCTGCCTATCTGGTGCACCTTGTGAATGCTTTCATCCATCTGTATAGCACTAAAATTGAGATGATCTCTGCATTATGTGTCTTTCCAATTACGCTCTAAACACTCCAGTATAAAGATCTTGTCTCATTAGTTTTTTTAAAAATAACCTTTTTATTTGGGACTAATTTTAGGTTTACAGAAAGTTGATAAGATGGTATAGAGAGTTCCTGTAAACCCCTCACCCAAGTTTATTTTCCCTAATGTTATCATCTTATATTACTGTGGCATATTTTTCAAAACAAAGAAACCAATGTTGGTGCATTACTATTACTTATACTCCAAACTTTATTTGGATTTGACCAATTTTTCCATTAATGTCCTTCTGTTTCAGAATTTCATTCAGGATAACACATTGCGTTTAAGTGTCTCCTCTGCCCTGTGACAATTTCTCAATCATTCCTGGCTTTTCTTAATAAATTTTGTAACCCAGTGACAAAGTGAACTAAACAAAAATAAATTAGAAATAGACAATGAATTATTCTGGTTTTGACAGTTCTTCTGCTCTCTCATTTTACCTTTTACTCAATTTTATGTTTTAACTGCTGCTAAAAAATCTTTGGTCTTGCATTGTGCACAATTATCTGGCCACTGGTCTGAGCTGCTTTTACCTTTGGGTTTTATGCTAGCTAGCGCTGGCTCACAGGTCTTTTCAGTTTCTTCTGGGTCTACACTTATTTTCTGGATGGCTAGGATTAAAGGGTTCCAGAAATAGGTTAAGGTTTACAGAATTGAGAAGTTAAAACATTTCATGTTCACTGACTGTTTAATATAACACCAAGTGGTAAGGCGAGGTCCCCAAATTTTGTGAAGTTCTAGCACTATAACTGCAATAGACTTGATGTCAGTAAGACAGGGATAATGGACCCTCTTCAGTATTTTTACCACCAGCTTCCTGCTGACCATGAAAAGGGACGGCAGTGACAAGGAGCCTCCCATCACAGAAGACAAACCACCTTTAGGAGTGAACCCCAAAGTGTGAACTGCGATCTTGGTCAGATCAAGCAGCAGTGAGAATGTGCCCAGTGGTGCAGATATGGCTTGCACTGAGACCAATAGTTCACTACCAGATTTGAGGGAACTCTTGCATAAAATAGGTAAGAGGAAGAATTCTGGACATAGCTGTGTGCAGTTCTGTAGCTTGAGGCTTAGATTGTTCATCCATCTGAAGGCTATACCGGAGTCGTGTTAATGATCTTTGCCGTAACTGGCATGATTTTAAACAAAGAATATTTAGTTTGGGTGCTTATCTTTTATTCCATTGAAGTCTTCACTCTAAAAGCAACGAGTGAAAAAATTACTTGGTCTAACTGGATACAGAAATTAATCTTATAAATTTACTAACAGTATCCCAATAGACTTTTCACATTATCCCCCTTATAACCCTTTGACAAAAATACAAGTTAGATAAATCACAGCTTTGGAAGTACCTGCAGCTGAAAATACAACAAAGATTATAGGGTTTTACTTGAACGTCATCCCCAAAGAGTATTTAGAACCTATGGGGGAATATAAAACTCAAGGTTGCATTTCTGTATAATTTTATTTGTCCTGAGGCCAACCTGACTACAGAGAAACAAAGGCTGATGCAGAGCACAAATCTTTAATTCAAGATAGATGGTGGACTTTTGGACTATACCTATCAACCACAGTAATTGGTACATGCATAATACCCTAACAATTATATGCTATGTTTACATAGGACACAAATTAAAGCCAACTCTGAAAACCCTGGGCATCAACACCAGAATCATAATTCACCACTAACCCTGAAAAGCAATTGTTTAATTCTGCTGTTTAGCCTGTTAAATGCAAATGGCTGTACCTAACTTTCAGCATCTGTGCATAAAACCTCCTTTATCTTAGTGACTAATAAAGAGCCTTGCACATAATAGGTGAACAAAAGGTAGTTGGTTAAATCCATGATAGTGAATCTAATTAATAAGGCCAAGTTTATGAATGGAGCATCCCTTGCTGTCCTGGATTCAGGAATTATCTTTTGGACTGAATCAACCAATCTGAGGGAAAAATACTCTTTGCTCTGAAGTCTACTTTATATGATATTGTTATAGCTACTACAGTTTCTATTGATTAGTGTTAACATGGCATATCTCTTTCTAGTTTTTTACTTTTAACCTAATTATGTCTTTATACATAAAATAGGTTTCCTATAGGCAGTGCATAATTAGGTCTTGCTATTTTATCCAACCTGATAATTTCTGCCTTTTAATTGGAGTTTTTAGACCATTTGCATTTATTGTGATTAATGATATAATTGAGTTGACATGGACAGATAGCTAATTTTTTCTATTTGTTCTTTTTTCCTTTATCCTCTTTTTCTTACTTATTTTGGGATAATTAAGCTTTTTTTTTTTTTCCACGATTCTATTACATATGCTTTGCTGGATTATTAGTTTAACTTTCTGTTTTGTTATTTTAGTGGTTGCTTTACCTTTCATAATATACATCTTTAACTTATTGCAGTCTACCTTCACCTGATATTATACAACTTCATGTACAGTATCAGAAATTTAAAACTTAAAAATAAGAACTAATAGCACCCTTTCATTTCTCCCTCCTAGGGTTTTGTTCTACTGTTGCTATATATTTAGTCCTATATAGATTATAAACTCCACAATGCATTGTTATTATTTTTGCTTTTAGGAGTTGATTATTTTCTTAAAATATTTAAACAATAATAAGAAAACATATTTTATATTTACCCAGGTAATTGCCTTTTTTGGAGCTCTTCATTATTTTGAGTAAATCCAGATTTCCATCTGGTAGTCTTTAATCATGCCTGAGGACTTCCTTTAATATTTCTTGTAGTGATGGTCTGCTGGTGATGAATTCTTTCAGCTTTTATACTTTTGAAAGAAAATCTGCATTTTGCCTTTGTTTTTGAAAGATATATTCTCTTGATATACAGTTCCAGAATAGCATTTTTTTTCCTTTAGTAATTTAAAGTTATTGTTCTATTGTCTTCTTGGCTTGTGTTGCTTCCAGCAAGTAAGCTACTCCCCCTTAACTTTGTTCCTCTGTATATAATGTCTTTATTTTTCTCTGGTTTCTTTTAAGTTTTTTCTTTACCAATAATTTTAAGCAAATTAATTATGTTGTGTCTTTGTATAGTTTTCTTCATGTTTCTTGCGTGTGTTTTTTCTGTTTCTCTCCTTTCCCTTCCTTCATGTACTTCAAACACATGCATATTTGGTCTCCTGAAGTTGCCTGATAACTCACTGATACTCTGTTTATTATTACATTTTTAGTATTTTCCTTTCTCTCCTTCCTTCCCCCCTCCCCCCTCCCCCACTCCTTCCCCCTCCCTTCCTCCC
>JAQZBX010110031.1:0-10403 GCA_029593785.1 Cabassous unicinctus
AAATAGGTATTGGATTATGTTTGTGAACTGGTCTGGGCATATTAGAGTGTAGTGGATTCAGAGGTTTCACTTTTACTTGATTAAATTATGCTTAAGGCTTTGATTGGGCCACATCAGTGGGATGTCGAGTCCCTGCCCCCTTGGTAGGTGGGGACTCACAGAGAAAACCACATGGCAGAGCAGAGAGTGGAGTATTTGAGTGTTGATGTTGGAGTTTTGAGCAGGAGCCCAGGAAGTAAACACACAGGAGAAGAACACAGAGGAATAGAGATGGCTCCATACACACAGCAGAGGCCCTGGGAAGAGAGACGAGCCGTTTGCCTGATAGTCAACAGCTGACCTTGTGGAGAGAAGCAAGCCTGAGCCCGGAGAGAATCGAGCCCCAGGGAGAGAGACAAAGCCTAGAGAGCCTGATGGTCTACAGCTGATATTGTAAGAAGCTGGGACCACGGAGCCTTAAGAGGAAGAGGAAGGCTGAATGTTGGCAGCCATCTTTCCCCAACATGTGGCAATAGACTTTGGTAAAGGAAGTAACTTATGCTTATGGCCTGGTATCTGTAAGCTTCTACCCCAAATAAATACCTTTTATAAAAGCCAACCGATTTCTGGTATTTTACATCAGCACCCCTTTGGCTGACTAATGCAGCTTCTGTAAGCGATCCCTCGTAATTATCACTTTATATAGATGGGATTATGTATTTCCTAAGTGTAAAAATGTAAACAAGGCTTCTCTGCCATGTTTTAGCTGGCTTATTATAAGTAGCAGAATTCACTTGCATTTTTCCTCATGGAAGAACTTTATATCATCTGCTCGTTTGGGCATCTGCTCGTGGCGGCGGGTGCAGCATCTGCTTGTCTTCTTTAGGAGGAACCTGGAACCTCCTATGTGGTAAGTGGGTGCCCAACTGGTTAAGCCAACTCCACTTCCCTTTTCTCATTTTTAAAAAACAGGTTTATTGAGATATAATTCACATCCCATACAATTTACTCACTCAAAGTGTACAACTCACTGGTTTTTCGTATATTCAGAGTTGTAACCCTCACCACAGTAAATGTTAGAACATTTTCATAACCCTAAAAAGAAACCCCGTAACTATTAGCAGTCACTCCCTAGGCAAACACTAATCTGCTTCCTGTCTCTATGGATTGGCCTATTCTTGACATTTTCATATCTACGAAATCAGACAGTATGCAGTATTTTGTGAGTGGTGTCTTTCATTTAGGGTTAGGCTTTCAAGGCATCCATATTGCGGCAGTGTCAGCACTTCATTGTACGGATGTATTAGTTTATTTACCCATTTGTCAGTGGATGAACATTTGGGTCGTTTCCACAATTTTGCTACTATAAATAACGCTGCTATGAACATTCAGATGAAGCTTTTGTATGGACTTGCTTTCGTTTCTTGTGGAAGTTGGTGGGTCACATGGTAACTCTATGCTTAGTCTTTTGAGGAACTGCCAAACTGTTTTCCAAAGTGGCTGCACCATTTCACATTCCAACCAGCCACGTGTGAGGCTACACTCTCTCCACATCCCCAACTCTTGGGGCTCACTGAGCACACCCCAGTGGCTGTGGGTGTGCAGTGGTGTCTCACTGTAGTTTTGAGTTGCATTTCCCAATGGCTAATGATACTGAGCATGTAAAAAATGTGCTTCTTGGCCATTTGTATATCTTTTTTGGAGAAATCTCTATTCAAATGCTTTGCTCATTTTAAAATTGAGCTATTTGTCTTTTTTTAAATTGAGTTGTAAGAGTTCTTTATATATTTTATATACAAACCCGTAATCAGATATATGATATGCAAATATTTTCTCCCATTCTTTGGATCATCTCTTCAGTTTCTTGATGGTGTCCTTTGAAGGACAAACGTTTTCAATTTTGATGAAGTTCAATTGTTCTGTTTTATTTTATTTTATTTTTGCTGCTGAGCTTTTGGTGTTTTAGGTAAAACCTTCACCTAACCCAAAGTCACAATGATTTACTCATAGTTTTTTTAAAAGAGTTTTGTAATTTTAGCACTTTCATTTAGGTTTATTGTCCATTTTGAGTTAATTTTTGTATGTGGTGTGAGGTAGGGGTCTAACTTTATTCTGTTACATGTAGATATCTGTTTGTTGCAGCACAATTTCTTGAAAAGACTGATCTTTTCTTAATTGTTTCAGAATTATTCCTTGTTGAAAATCAATTGATCATAAACATAATGGTTTGTTTCTGGACTTTCAATTTTTTCCATTAATCTATATTCCATTGATCTTTATGTTTATCCCGGGATCACAGTGTCTTAATTACTTAGCTTTGTAGTAAGTTTTAAAAGTGAATGTCCTCCAAATTTTTTTTTCAAGGTTGCTATAGCTATTTTGGGTCCTTTATATTTCCATATGAACTTTAGGATTAACTTGATAACATCTGGAAAAAAACTGGAATTTTAATAGATATTGCATTGAGTCTGTGGATCAGTTTGAGAGGTCAGTTGCCATCTTTGCAACATTAAGTCTTCCAATCCATGAACATGGACTCTCTATCCATTTGTTCGATCCTCTATAATTTCCAGCGAATTTGACCAATCATCTTTGATAATTTTGGCCAGTTTAATAGGTACCTCTCCATGGGTGAGGTTTCTCCAATATCCTTAAAGTACCACTCTGGAAGTCCAACCCAGCCACTATTTTTCCAAATGTTAAATCTTCCCTGCTTTCTCTCTGTCTGGGATTCTATTTACATGTTTGTCCGACCCTTTCAACATGTCCCATATATCTCTTATGATTCTTATGTTTTTCATCCTTTTTGCTTTTTGTACTTCAGCCATTCATCTATCCTGAGTTTACTAATCCTCTATTCTGCAGCCACCAATCTACTTCTAAACCCATCTGTTGAGTTTTAATTTCAATGATTGCATTTTTCACTTCTAGAATTTCCATTTTATTAGTGCTTAATTAAACTTTTAACTTTGAGATAATTATAGATACACATGCAGTTGTAAGAAATAATACAGAGCTATCCTGTGTAACTTTTACCAGTTTCCCTTAAAGATAACATCCTGTAAAACTATAGGACATTGACCAGGATATTGGCATTGATAGAATCCACCAATCTTATTCAGATTTTTCCAGCATTACATGTACTCATTTGTGTGTGTGCTTGTTTAATTCTGCCATCTTATCACATGTGTAGGTCCAACACCAGTCAAGGTACAGAATAGTTCAATCACTCCAAGTGTCTCTTGCATTGCTCTTTTATAACCTCTGTCTCTTGGTATGCCTGCTAATTCTTTCCCCAATGTTGGACATCAAGTATGTAGTTGTAGCAACTCTGGATTATGTTCTTTTCCTCCAGGGAGAGCTCAGCCTAACCCTCTGATAGGCAGATAGAATAGGAGCAGACCACTTTACTCCAAGACGAGGCTGAGTGATTCAAATTTGGGTGATGAGTTTTGTAAGGCTCCATCTACTTCTGGTTTACTCCCACACATAGGGTTTAACCCCCCAGAATTCAAACAAAGGGCCTGGGTTGTTTTCTTGGGCCTCTGCTACTTGGCAAGGAATTCCATATTTTATCTCCTAAGCACCATGAGACTGCCTGTGGTAGGCAAAATTGTAAGATGGCTCCCAAGTGCATGTGCCTTGTAGAATCCCCTCCCCTTTAATGCAGGCACAATTTGTGAATAGAAAGGGATATCGCTCCCATGATTAGCTTATGAATCAGTTGGCTTGAGGGTTAATAAAAAAGATTACCCAGGTGGGCCTGATCTAATCAGTTGTGCCACTAATAGAATTCTTCCTGAAGTCAGACATTCTTCATTGCTGGCTTTGAAGGTGGGAGAGGCCATGTAGCAAGAACTTGAGAGCAGCCTCTAGAAGTTGAAAGGGACGCTGGCCAACAGCAAGCAAGGAAAATGAGACCCTGTTCCAAAACCACAAGGACCTGAGTCCCAGAAACAACCTGAACGAGTCTGGAAGAGAGCCCCAAGCTTCAGATGAGAATGCAACTGAGTCCACATCTTGATTTCAGCCTTGTGAGCCCCAGCTAAGTCCTGCCTGGACTCCTAAGCCCTGGCAACTGTGAGATAACAAATGCGTGTTGCTTATGCCTGAAACTGGTGGTAATTTGTTATGCAGCATAGCAGATTAATGCGCTGCCTTAAATCCACTTTGCATTTGGACGACGTTCTGTTTAGTCTCCCTGCCTTCTTCCTGCACAGCTGAAGACTTCAGCAGTCTCCCTGTGACTCTCTTCTCTCCAGAATCTTGACCTTGAAGACCTGATGACGTGGGAGCCCTCAGTTCCCGTTTCTGTTTTCTCTCCTGTCTGCCTCTTTTGGGTGCTACCTCATGCCCTATGTTTCTCAGCATTCACACGTCCAGAGCCTTCCAGGTACTTGTCTGCGCCAGGCACTGGGCTAGGAAGGGGAGCTCTGACAACGAGCAGTGTTGGCTCAGAGCAGGCAGACGTCAGGTTTGCAAACGGTGACAGTGTGATGAGCCAGATGTCAGCAGGAGGCTTAGTGGGCAGCAGCAGGAGCACCCGGGGGTGCTCACCTGACTCAGGTGATTGTGTGGGGCGGTGCAGAGCTTTGCGATTGTCATAAAAGGAGATTCTAAAAGACCACAACTGGGCTGGGGGCAAAGGGCTTGATAATTGTCACCTCCTTTCTCCTTATTAAAAATCCCATCGCTGGTGACTCAAGAAATGGTCTTGGCCTTGACATCAACAAACCCTTCTGATCGGAATGAAACATGAGGAGTTGGACCAGTAGGGGGAAGCCTGGATCACTGCCCAGAGGCCATCAGTAAATTCCGGTTGTACCACTTAATTATTTTATGACCTTTGGAAAGTTGAATAAACCTTCTGAGCCTCAGCAGCCACCTTGTAAACTAGAGACAACAATGCCTATTTCGTTTTGTTGTTGAGAGGGCAAGATGGGATGTACAGATGCACCTGACAGTATTCTGGCACCCAAAGGGGAAACCCTCAATATATGGAAGCTATTCTCCTCATATTTTGGTTTTCACATTATTTTATAGCCCACCTTATTCCACAGATGGCATAATATGCATCAAATAGACACATAAAATGCAGCAACAAAACAGGCATTCAAAGTATATAAAAAAGAAAGACAAGTCTAAGAGGAAAAAAAGGGGCAGGCTTCAGGTGGGCATATACCTTCTGATTTGCTCAACTTTATCCTTTCAAACTAAGGTCTGTCCATCAGCAAGGAGTCCTGAGCTGAGCCTCAGGTGTTAGTGAAGCCCCTTGGATAAAAATGATCAATTTTCCTAGGGCACCTATTTTACTTAGATTTGGGGGTGGGTGGGATTTATTACTTTTATATTAAAACAAAAGCTGAGAATTGAGTATAGGCAAAATTCAAATAATTTATGATTTTAAAGACTTTACAAAGGACACTAAAATATTCCTGCTTGCATCACTAATATTGATGCCCCGTTCCCCTTCCTCCCCATTCCAGAATCCTTCAGGGAACCTGTTCAGGTTATTTTCCTTTTAAGAGCATTTTGGTGTAAAAGTTGAAAAGCCCTGTGCAATTCTCCTGATGACCACTAGAGGGACACATACCAGCCTTAGAGACCAGAACTCTGAGAACGATCTAGAAAGACAACCGCATGGGACCTGCTGCGATCAAACCTGGCCTCACAGGAGACAGGATGGGGACTGGAAAGATACATCGTCTAGGTGGGAGAGAGCAAACACGTTCATTTCAGATGCCGCTTCTAAATGATGGTGGTGTAACCTTGAAGCTGGTGAGTCTTGGTGAGGGCTCACCGGGAAAGTGACGTGAGGTGGACGGCGATGTCTGATGAGAGAACGCCGCAGGGCACCATGCCAGGGGCCACTGGGCAGTGTCCTGGACCCAGCTCCGGGGCCGTGGACCGTGCAGCGAGTGGCGCTCCTTGGGGTTGGGCTAAGGGCAGACTCTGGGGTCAGGGCAGGTGTGTCTTGCAGGTGCTGAAACACAGCAGGGGGGTTGCAGGGACAGTGCCATGTCACGGTGCCTGCATTGTTAATTAAAACAATCATTTTATTGTAATATGCACGCAGAAATGGTGACTATTCTGAACAGCACTTTTTGCTTCTTTGCTGCTTCTCGTGGACATTGAAAATCCTTGAAATGACCCTCATTCCTCAGTGTTTGCTGGACAAATCCAGCATTCATACACGTCCTCACAAAGGCTGACAGCGGAGGCTCAGCGGGGACTCTGCAGGGGTCCGGAGGAGAGAACACGTGCTCCTGGAGGGGGCTTCACCCCCCACAAAGGATGGGGTTTCGCATTTACTCGCTGCTGTCAGTATACTGTTTCCATGTTAGGAGATGCCCCGAGGTTTGTCCCAGGGCTTCCCACAGGCCCAGCACCGGCCAAGGACCCCTGGGGGTGAGCGCTGCAGTCTGAGAGGTGGGCTCGGAGCCCCCTCCTCTGGCCTGTGCTGGCCTGTGCCCTGCCTGGGGGCAGGGGTCCTTGCACCGGCCTCACTTCCTGGAGCTCCCGTTCACTCCCACCCCTCCCCTGCCTCACCCACGACAGAGCTCTGTCCTGCTGCTTCCCAGGGAACCCGAGTCATCTCTGAAAGGACACGGAGTTAAGGAAACGTGTAACCAGGACGATTTGATTGAAGTGGGAGCTCGCAATAGTTTGACTGCAGGGCTGGGGCATCCCACGCTCGCCCACTCAATCCTCACCAAAACCGCTGGATGGGACCGAACACTCTGGGGTGCAGTGGATGGGGGTCCCCTGGCCCAGATGAGGGAATCAGACCGCGGAGAAATGATGATGGCAGTTGACTGAACTGCATCAAATGTATCCATGAGTTTATAATGGAAAAAAGAAAAAACCTTTCAAATGTACCCACTCTTTATTAGGAAAATTGATAAAGGAAAAAAAAATGAGGGAAGGTTCTTATTATTCATAGGAGAATTGTGGCTCATAAATGCAGAACACTCCCCTTAGATTATCACCAATTTGCAATTTTGGGTGAAATAACGCATCCAGTCACTGATGACGTGTAGCTGTGCCCACCAGCAGGGGCCCCTTTCTGTGAAAGGGCCTGAGCTCAGGGGCCAAAGGTAACAGTCTAGGAAGAGAGCCAACCCGCTCCCCTGTGCCTGGGGCGGGCGCCCCCATGGGAGAGGAGGCTTCCCCAAAGAACAGACCCTGTGCCTGACCCAGGGAAATCAGAGGTGGAGGAGCAGGGGAGCCACACCCGGGATGCCATTTAACAGGACGGATAGTCGCTTTCTTCAAGTGAATGTCACGCAGCACTGATAAGCTAACAAGCAAACAACAAACCGAATGGAGGGAGGAGGGAACTGTATAAATAAAAAGACTCTTTAGAGACAGGCTGTCCAAAATAAATGTGTGACCCTTGTTTGGATATGGGCTTGAACAAACCAACTGCAAAGAGGCATTTGTGAGATAATCAAGAAACTATAAGAGCCGAACTGGTTGTTACACGGCAATGGCATCGTGATTGTGTTAAAACATTTAAGAAGTCCTTTCCTGGAAGAGAGACGTATTGAATTGTTTGTAGGCGAAAGGAGGGCAGGTCTGGGGTTTGCTGGGAAGTACTTCAGGAATGAAGGGGGTGACAGATGAGGACGATTAAGCAAGCTTGGTTAAAGTTGAACACGTTGGAGCTTAGTTCACGGAGGTTCATTTTCTATCCTCTTTACTTTTGTGAGGTTTGAAAATTTCCAGAACAAACTGAAATATGTATAATCCTGTGATTGTTTTCCTTGGAGACCCTGTGAATCCCTATGATCATGTTCTCCTCGCCAGTTTCTCCAAAATTGAAAGTCAGTGTCTTCTAGAGAAAATGCGCGAAGTGCCCGGCTCGGGGCGCGGAGCGAGGGCGCACGAGGGCCGATTCTCTTGCTTCGTTCTTTCAAAAGTCCTGGAAACTTTCCACATGAATGGCTCCGTGTTCATTTCACATTAGTTACGAACGTAGGGATGTTTGTTTTATTTATAAAATCAAGCTGGAGTTTTCAATTGTCAAGTGATCAAGGGGCCCGATGGTCGAGCCTTGGACCCCAGGCTCACCTCAGGCCAGGACACGAGGGGAGCTCGTGCGCCCGCCTCCGCCCCGGGCCATTCGTGCTCAGACCTGGTTCCCACGCCTTTCCGCACCTAAGCCCCGCTCCACATCCGGGTCCCGCTGCCTCTGCGCCTGAATCAACACCTGACAGGGAGGTGGCGGCGATAAACGAGCTCCCACCTGCGAAGGCCGCCGTGCGCCCGGGGCTCTGGGCCGCCCGGCGCGCACCCTCGCCTCCCGTGGGCACCCGCACGGAAAGGGGCTGCGCCGCTCTCAGGTGCGCGGGGACGCGGCGGCGCGGGAGGTCGCAGGGCGCCACGGCTGGGGCGCTGCACCGGGCCAGCACCTGGGCTCGGCTGCGCGCACCGCGGGACGCAGGCACCAGCGCGCTCCAGAGCCCTGGGGAGGACGCTGCCATGATAGTGTCGCAAGGGCCGAGGAGATAGAAAAACAACAGCATTATCACTAAGCACGGAAGAGCTGGCTTTCTCCAGAGCAATTATTTTACCTCATAACACGGAATCGTGTAACTCAGTATTCCTTACGGTGACATTTGCAGATCCAATGGGAACAGGCATAGTGTTGGGGATAGGGGGTAGGTACTTCTCGGGAAATTTTTCTTGGCGGTTTATTTGCAATGAAAAAACAAAACAAAACAAAACAAAAAAACAACCCAAAAAATCCAGCAGCCTAAGGACAAACCCCTCTGCTGCAGCGCTGATGCACAAGAGCAAGCGCTAGCCATGGTCCAGAATGTTACATTCTCAGATGGACGTTTTCCAATCAAGTACTCTCGGATACGTTCTTGGGGTCTTTGAGAATTCCTTTCCTTTCACAGGAGTTAGATCAAAACCTGAGTTCAGGCTTCCCTCTTGTGGCTGCTCAGAAAAAGGACACGTTCCATCTCTAAGTTTTCTTCTAAAGCAGGGCTTCTTAGCCTTTCTTGTTCCACGGACCCCTTTGCCAGTCAGGTGAGAACCACAGACCCCTTACTAAGCCCACACTATACTGTGTATTACTTAATAAATATATCACACCCGCACCAACAGGTCCCCACAAGAATAAAGTTTTTTTGAGTTTCAATTCAAGCTCACGGACCCCTGGTTAAGAACTCCTGTTCTCAAACTTTTGAGACCTTGTACAATCTCAGAAATCACTGGAAATTAAAAAGCCTTGGTTTTTACATTTATTAATATTTATTGCATTAGAATTTAAAACCATTTTAAATGTTTATTAATTATTTTATAAATAATAGATCCACTGCATACATAAATACACACTTATCACAGTTCCACTCCAAGAGGAAGGAAAACATATGGGTGTGGGGAAAAAAAAGTATGTGAATTCTCACAGCAACATTGTTCATAATAACCCAAAATTGGAAGCAACCCAAATCTCCACCAATTGGTGAATGGATAAACAAAGTGTGGCACACCCAAACCATGGGCTACTACTCAGCAATAAAAATGAGCAAAATATTAATACATGAAAAACACTCTGCTAATATCTCTAATATAGAGAGAACTCCTAAAGTCTGAGAAGAATTCAAGCAAAAACAAAATTTTAAGGAATGAGCAAAAGATGTAAGGCTCACAGAAAAAGAAATGCAAATGGCTCTTAACATATGAAAAAATGCCCAGCATCATTTACAATATGAGAAATACAAATCAAAACTGCATTGAGACCATAATTGTCACTTATCAAGTTGAAAAAACAGTAATCCAGAAGTTGGGTAATGCACTCGTTGGTAGAGCTGCGGAGAATCAGGGACCCTCGCATGTTGCTGGCGGGGATGTGCATCCCCTGTGGAGGAGATTATTACAATGTACAGCAAACTTCCACATGCTCTTTTCCTACCTTCAGGTCTCCACCCCAAAGAATCACCGGGAAAGATGTGAAGAGAGTAAAGCAAAAGTGTTATATAAACATATCCCCATACATACTTTTATTATCAAAAATGAAACAATGGAAAGATAAGCAAAAATCAATAACACAGTGACTTGTGGTGGAGGGAAGAGATAGCATGGAGGAGACAGGGCTGGATGCGACACTTGTTTTTATTTCTGAACCATGTGCATATTTTTGCATAATTAAAAAGCAAAATTAAATTTAAAAGGATAAAAAAGCAATCCTTAAATATTGAAAAGAAAATGAACTAAATGAACCTAAAAGTCTGTTAGGCTCGTGGCATAACCATGCAGAGAATATAGGACCAAGTGACTTATATTCCTAATAGGATGAATTCTAAGGACAAAAATACCTCAAAGAAATTTAAAGCTGAGTTCATTATTGATATGGTTATTTTGAAACTGTTAGAGATATAGGATGGAGCAAATAATTTTGTTACTGTTGTTAC
>JAQZBX010110032.1:0-10407 GCA_029593785.1 Cabassous unicinctus
GTCTGTATTGTGATTCTCCTATATGATCCTACCAAAGGCTCCAGATGGCATCTCTATTTGCCACTGACACTTCCAGCACCATTGGATCTGCTGGATCATATGGCCCAAGTGGTAGTGCAGCTTGCACAGCAGCCTGGACCTGTCACAGAACCTCCTCTTGTTCCGGTCCCTAATCAAAACTAGCAGCTTTTCTGGTCACTTGGTAAATGGGCTGGTGCAGCACACCCAAATGAAGACTAGCAGCTTTTCTGGTCACTTGGTAAATGGGCTGGTGCAGCACACCCAAATGAAGGCTGTGTTGTCTCCAAAATCCAAAGAGACCAACTAAACATTGTGCCTCTTTTTGGTCATAGGAGGGGCCAGATGCAGCTGCTTATCCTGTACTTTAGAAAGAATATCTTGACATGCCCCACACCACTGGACACCTAGAAATTTCACTGAGGTGGAAGGCCCCTGTATTTTTGTTGGATTTATCTCCCATCTTCTCTCACACAAATGCCTTACCAATAAATCTAAAGTCATTGCTACTTCTTGCTTACTAGGTCTATCAACATGATAACATCAATATAATGGACCAATGTGATGTCTTGTGGGCAGGAGAGATGACCAAGTTCCCTATGGACAATTAGGATAGAGCTGGAGAGTTGATATACCCCTGAGGCAGGACAGTGAAGGTATATTGCTGGCCTTGCCAGCTGAAAGCAAACTGTTTCTGGTGGTCCTTACTAATGGCAATTGAGAAAAAAGCATTTGCCCAATCAATAACTGCATACGAGGTACCAGGAAATGTGTTCATTTGCTCAAGCAATGATACCACATCCAGGATAGCAGCTACGATTGGAGTCACCCCTGGTTAGGTTTATGATAATCATACTCCAAGATCCTTCTGTTTTCTGCATAGGCCAAATAGGAGAGTTGAATGAGGATGTGGTGGAAATCACCACCCCTGCATCCTTCAAATCCTTGATGGTGGCACTAATCACTGCAATCCCTCCAGGAATCCAGTATTGCTCTTGATTTACTATTTTGTTAGGCAGAGGCAGTTCTAGTGGCTTCCACTTGGCCTTTCCTACCATAATAGCCCTCACTCTTCAAGTCAGGGATCCCTTGTGGGGATTCTGCCAGTTACTGAGTATGTCTATTCCAATTATGCATTCTGGAACTGGGGAAATAACCACAGAATGGGTCCAGGGACCCATTGGGCCCACTGTAAAACAGACCTGAGCTAAAACTCCATAAATCACCTGACTTCCACAAACCCCTACTCTGACTGGTAGACCACAGTGACATTTTGGGTCTTCTGGAATTAATGTCACTTCTGAGCCAGTGTCTAATAATCCCCAAAATGTCTGATCATTTCCTTTTCCCCAATGCACATTTACTCTGATAAAAGGCCATGGGTCTCTTGGGGAAACCTGGGTGGAAGATTAACAGTATAAATTTTTGGCAGTGTAACAGATCCTTCCCCAAGGGGGCCTGGCCTTTTCCTCATTCATAGGGCTCTGGGTCTGTAGACTGTCTCAAGTCTGGGAATTGATTAAAGGGTCATGATTCTCTGCATCTTTAATTCAAGTTAGGGTTTTTTTTCACTTGACCTAGAACTTTTCTCTTTATACAGATCAAGTAGGAATTTAGTGGACTGCCCATGTATTTCACTTCTAGGTACCCCATGATCTATTAGCCAATGCCATAGCTGTATGCGACTCAGACTCTTGATTGTTGCTTTGAGTCTGTCTTTCATTGCAGTAGCCATGCCCACCTTGCCCTTGGTGATTAACTGCTGATACTTGACTTTTACTGGACCGAGATCCTATCATCCCCATAATGTTTAAGGATTCTAGTTCCATTACAGCAGCTCCTACAGCAATATCTGCACTACAGAGAAGAGCAACCACAGAGCTCTTCAGGGAAGATGGAGTTAGTCTTACAAATTTATTCCTCACAGTCCTGGTTAAAGGTGTGTTCTCTGGGCATTCCTGGGGTAAATGGGCAGGTCTTAAATGGTAAATCCATTCTAGCATTCCAATATCTCTAAGCCTTTGAATTCCTCTTCTACTGTATACCAGGGTAAACTGGGCATCTCAACCTCAGACATTCTAGGCCATCTTTTGGTCCATGTTTCAGTCAGCCACCCAAACAAACTGTTAGAGCCCTTTCTAACTCCTCGAGCTATAGTGCTGAATCCTGAATTTCTGCTTAGTGGGCCCATATCAATAAATTCAGCCTGATCTAACTTTATATTCCTTCCACCATTAACCTATAGCCTTAGTATCCATTCCCATACATATTCTCCTGATTTCTGTCTATATAAGTTGGAAAACTCATGTAATTCTTTTAGAGTATAGCATACTTCCTCATGGGTCACACTTTGTACTTTGCCTTTGGGGGCTTATTGTGATTTTAGTATAGTCATAGGTCTGGAAGAAAAGAGGGGTGGTGGGGATGGGTAAGTAGAAGGATTAGAAATAACTTGCAAGCTACTGATCTCAGTGCATTCCTTTGCATTTTCATCTGGTGAGACAGGATCAATCTCTTCAGGCAGGGGTTGGAGGACAAATTCCTCAGGGCAGGATGGAGGTTGGGCAGTGCATTCTGGAGTTTGACTGGTACCTGTCTCAGGGCCTGGAGGAGGTCCAGACTCCCTGGGGCAGGCTGGAGACTGGGTGATACAAAGCTTGACATTGTGTGGTCTCCACAAGTCAGGCAATCACAAGTTTATCTGGCAAAGTCTCAGCAGAATTTAGGGTTTCAGTGTCTCCACTGATATCATTATCATCCCATTTGTCTCCATCCCAATCCTCAGGGTTCCATTCCTTTCCAATCAATGCCTTCACTTTAACAGCAGGCACCTTGAAGTTGAGATTTTAGTTTCTTTTGTCACTCTGGTACTTGTACAATGAGACTCTGAGTTTGGTTTTCAGAGATCTCAAGTCTGTGCCTGCATGAAACAAGATTTTCTTTCAGAGCACACATAGAAACTTTCACCTCATTCATGAGGCATTTAAGTTGCAAATTTGAAACCTTTAGCTAATCCCTTTCTTTTGTAACTCCATCCAGAGTATCTAGGAGGAGCCAGCCAACATCATTGTGCCTTTTGAGTCTACAAAACTCTGTTAAGATGTTGAAAACACTCTCACTCAGATCCTTGCCTCTTATAAGCATGGAATTAGGTGAATCCAGGGGTGATATTTTGCTTATCTCCTTTGCCAACTCACACCATGGACTGTTAGTGACCTCTACATTATTGGAAAGGGGGTCATTAGTACCCTTGAGTCCAATTAGAGTAGAGAGCCAATTTGAAAACTCACAGAACTACTTCAGAAATCCCATGTTTAAGATTCTGTGTCTCAAGAATCACTCCTGATACCATGATGTATTAATCAGGGTTCTCTCTAGGGAAACAGAACTTACAGGAGATATCTATAAATGTTATGAGATTTTATAAAATTGTCTCATGTGACTGTGGAGATGCAGAAGTCTTACTTTCATAGGGCAGGCCGCAATACAGGAACTCTGATGAAAGTCCTGGGTGAGTTCCCCAGGAGAAGCTGTCTGTCTGAAGTAGGGATGGTAATTCTCTCTTTAACTTCTAAAATCACTTCTTTTAAGGCCTTAAACTGATTGGATGAGACATCTCTCATTGCTGAAGGCAATCTCCTCAGTTGATTGTAGATGTAATCAGCCATAGATGCAATCAACTCACTGATGGTTTAAGTTCATGAAATGTCCTCACAGTACAATTTGGTCAGTGCTTTTTTTGACTAAACAACTGAGCACTATTACCTGGCCATGACACCTGAGCCTAAACATCACCGAAGTCTATCATGACAAATGTCCTTTATTTTGTTGTTATACACATTAGATTACCAAAGAGGATGCTTTCTGGCTTATCCTGTGTGAGAGAGCTTTATTTGCTTGCTGGATCCTTTATTAAATTAGGAAGAGTATATATATTGAATATGAACAAGCACCATATTTTATTTAGACTCAAGTTTCCTCTCACCCCAAGGAACTAAATATGCACTGCTATGGGCACAAGAGAGTAAACCCATTCCCCCACATATCATTTTGCAAAATAATCTCTAAATGCTTTAGAAATTAGGATGATAATAGAGTGAGTCTTTAGTAAACATTTGAAGTATGTTTTCATCTTTCATCAAACTTCATCAGTTTTCTTCCCTCTAAGGCCCATTATAAGCAAAATTCCTGGCATACAGTTTTTTGGAAAACCAATAAGATATACTGCTAAAAAGTTTAGTCTTAGTTTCAGTTCAATGCATTCCTCCTCTACTTGTCAGTTTTGTATTCCTTAGACAAATAAGTTACTATCTTGTGCCTTCATTTACTTGTGTGTAAAATGGGAATAGCACCTGCCTCATAGGTTGTTCCAAGGGCTAGAGGCATGTAAAATACCTAACATGATACCTTGCATATATTAAATGCTTTAAAAATGTTGGCCATTGGTAAAATGTATTCTAATTATTATTGTCATTGTTGGTTATTTTCAATACTATAATTTCCTAGATCTAAACCAAGTTCAAAAGCCATTTTTGATTAAATGGTAGGTTGATTAATTATTGACTTTATTCAATATTTCTCACATCTATTCCTATATTTTAAAAGCATATTCATCTCTTTTCCTTTTTTTCTTTCCAGAATTCTCACATAACTAACAATTGCATAAAGTTAGCCTATGAATGTCAAGGATCTTTGATTAATGTAAGCCTTGTAATCAAACTGGTAACTCTATTCTGAGAGGTTTGTCATGTAGCCATCACTGTATTTAGCCTAACCATCACAATAACATATCATCATATGCATGTAATAGTATAGGTGATGTTCAACAGGCAAATACATACTCTGAGACTGTGAACTGGGACATTAATTAATCCTGTGATTCCAGATATTTTGTCAATTGAACCAAGAAAACAAAGAAATATTGAGGACTCTATTGTAGTAGATGAGTTAGAAAACAGTAGAGTATTATTTATTTGAAACATAAATTTATTTCAAAACTGGTCGGATGCTTTGCATCGAAAAACGTGGTTAAGCTCCAGTGAAGTTGAATTGGCTGAACTAGAGATTTCTGGGAAATCTCTCAGGGGTTCAAGTTCTGCAGATAAGGACCTCCTAGCTTGCTGCCTGGATAGCTGAAGAGTGGCCACTGTTTTGTTGCTGAGCATGGCAAAAACAGACTGGAGGGGACCACGAGTACCTGTTGTTGCCAATTCCAGCCTTTATCGTGTTCTTTGACACACTGCTCATTGGTACTCCCCTCTGCAAATATTGGCATTCTCAGCTCTCCTCCTCCTCCACTTTTTTACTCCCCAAATTCAGCTGACAACTCTCATCTGCTGTTATTTCCTCTCTGATCATCTTTGCCTTTGTCAATTTTTAAAAATTTAGAGTACTTTCAATTTAGTAGATTTTCTTTCAGGAGACAGTAGAGATAAATGCATGTGTTCAATGTAATACATATTATATGTATTATTGTTGTTATTGTGTTTGTGTATTTTGTGTATTTGTAGTCATTCTGAGGTCTTGTCTCCATCACAGTTTCTAATTACTTACCTAATTTTTCTGTTCTTTCTTCTCCTCCTGTCCTCTAACTTCCATGGCTTTCAATATCACCTGCTAGAGATGTCCATCCTTCTCTAAGTTTACATTTCTTCTCTCTCCCCACTTACTCCATTTCTGGTCATTGAGTTTTTTCCCTTTGTCTAGCTTGCCATAGGGCACCACTTGAATGTACTGCTCTTGCTTCATGTATCTGATTCCATCAAATCTTCACAAAAGTTGTGCCCCCTTTCGTTTTTGACACTGGCACCCTCATTAATAATAATAATGACCACAAACATTTATTGAAAGTTAACTGGGCCAGCCATTATCCTAACCTTTTTCTAAGAAAAGTGGGATTTGAGGGGCATAGGTAATGGCGTACAAGTCTTGTAGGTAGTAAGTGTTAAGTGATTGAGCCAAAATTTGAAGTCAGTCTGACTACATGACATGTGCCCTTACCCACAGTTGCTTTGCTTTATCCTTATTGAATGAGAGAAGAGATAATCTGGAGAAATTAGTTCCCTCTCTCAATATCAGGGTGAAAGGCATTTAACTTGGCTAATTTAGACATGGCCTTGCACGTGGGAAGTATTTAATAAATAGGTGCTATTGGATCTACCACACAATCCTCTATACATATTTCAGAGTGAAAAATTGTTTTAAGCCACGTATCTCATGCAGGTATGGTTTCCAAACACTAGTAATGAAAATTACTGCAGAAAATATCTGTCATACAGAGACCTATGCTTGCGAAGTAAAGGCCGTTTTTATACTAATCTGATGAGTACATGGAGAAAGATAGCAAATTCCCCCAACTCATTGTGTTTAAGCATTTCATTCAATTGTACACCTTAATGTTTGCTTTTATTTCAAGTTTTTCTATTTATTTTTATGGCTCCTATCATCTCTATTGTCCCTTTTAAGATTTAAATCTTGTGGAGACACCTCTTTAACTTATTTTGAATATTATATAGGGCACAGCATTACCTCATACCAGAGGCAAAGAGATATTTCTAGACAATGATTGGAGTTCAAATAGAGGAAAAGAGATGCAATTATTAATAAGTGAAATATGTAGGAAATCACATTTGAAAATTGAAAGTTTTAATTTACTTTAAATATTTTTTATGCTGTGGCAAGCACTCTTCACAGACCTAGGGATTAAGACTCATACTGTAGTTCTCTCTGCTTTAATTACTTTTTCCTGTGGATTTGGAAATGTGATCGTTTCACTCTCAGCTTCTGAGTGGTGGTTAAGTTGAAGAGTCCATCAGGACAAGAACTAATGGAAGTGAGTTGATATCTTTATTCCACAGGCAATGAATAAAGAGTAGTTTGTTGGTGATTTACAGTAATCTAACTATAAGAGAGAAAATTATCATGCACTTCACAGTCTGTGCCAGCAATTCTGCCATTTCTAGAAGCATACAATGATCCATATGTCTTTTTAAAAATAAAAACTTTAATTTGTACAGTCATTCAATAACAATTTGGTTTTAGCCACAATTCATAAAATCGATTTCTCATAATGCTTGGAAAAAAGCTAGCCCCAATTTAAAAAAATCTAAGTGATGTGTATGCTAAATAGAGGGATTTTTACTTAGAGTTCACAACTTTTTGGCTCCAAAATATTACATAAGCAAAGTTATATATAATATATAATTAGATATGTAACTTCCCACTAACTGTAATAATTGCTATATGAAATTGAGAACAATAAAGATTGTGACTCTCAGTTAAACAGAACTTTCCTATATTACATTAGAGTTTTTTAGAAGAAAGAGGAAAACATTAAAAGATAAGCTACAGAGTGGACATCAGCCTCCCAAAATCCTCAAGATTGAGGAATGAACAAACATAAGGGGGGAATACAACTATGGACTAAAGTAGACTTATTGTTTTTCTAGCAATGGAAGAACTTGTATCATTGATATAAAGACAGTGGCCACCAGAGGTTCTGAAGGGAGGGAGAGGGAAGAGTAGGTACAACATGGCAGCATTTTTGGGACATTGGAGTTATCTTACCTGACATTGCAGTGGCAGAAACAGGCCATTATACATTTTGTCAAAATCTATAAAATTGTGCAGGGCAAAGTGTAAACTGTAATGTAAACTATAGTCCATGTTTAGTACCAATGCTGCAAAATGTGTTCATCAATTGTAACAAATGTATCACAGTAATGAAAGATGTTGTCAATGTGGGAAAGTTTGGGAGGGGGGTGAGAGTGGGGTGTATGGGAATCCCCCTATATTTTTGATGTAACATTTATGTAATCTAAAGCTTCTTTAAAAAAAATAGATAAGCTAACGTGGAGAGTGGGGAGATTGAAAAATGTACCACTTTCTGGGTCATTCATTCAGGAAATGATTTGAGCCCTCATGAGTCCCAGGTCTGTACTGTGTCATGAGGTTACCAAGCCTGCCCGCAGGATGTTCTCCCCAACCTTCTCTCTCTACCATAAGCCCTATGTGATGGCTTGTTCTTGTTTGGAATTCTGAAAATGGTATGTGGCAGGAAGGGGTCAGAGGTGATGCTAAAGGTAATAAAAGAGACAGCAAAGCCTAATGGTGAGGAGTTTGGGCTCTGGATTCAGACTGTCTGGGTTAGAATCTTAGCCCCCTCATATTTAAACAGGCAACCTTAAACATCTTACTTGACCTCTCTGTGCCTCATTCTGACGCCTGTGAAAATAGGAGTAATAATGCTGGTTAATTTATAGGGTTGTTTGATGGTCTTGTGAAATAAGCCCTCAATGAATTTTGGTTATCACATGGCAATTAACAATATTAAATGTTTCTTCCCCTGGTAGTTAGGGATTTTAGAGAAGAAGAGAGCAGAAGAATAGACTCAACATTCTGTTGTTTCATAATCTGTTAGTCACAAAAGACAAAGGCATCGTTAAGTTTCCCAGGTGGGGATTAATAATCAGCCTTTTAAAATGTAATACCTGGGTAATACTGTGCCTGTGGGTATTTAATACCTGTCTGCAACATGGTGCTGTGAGCACTCAAGGATATGGAGGTTTGTTTTTTCAGCTCTGTAGCGTCAGTATCTAGCGCAGTACTTTATCCATAGTAGGCATTTGATAAATGTGAGTTGTTCAGTAAAATTGGTTAAAATATTTTACAATTCAGAATGTATATTAAGTTACAAAAGTATTAAATGCTCTTGTGGAACATTTTAGAAACTACAGAGAAGGTTTAAAAAGTGAAATCACTTATCCTGCTACCCAGCGATAACTGCTTATCTTTTGTTATATATCTTTCTTTTATTTTTCTATGCATACATCCTTTTATATAAACAAAAATAAGCTAATACTGTAAATACTATGACTAATACTACAACTACTAATAATATTAGTATTATTCTTTCATGGAATAATATACAATTGATGTCTATCCAGGTAATTTAATATTCTTCTAAAACATCATTTTTAATTTGATAAAAATTACTTAAACTTTATTGCTGGCTGTTTGTATTGCATTCCATTTTCTGTTTTTATATTAAAATCACTACTGTTAAATATTGCCAGACATGCTAAGGTGGTCTCATAGGACTGTGTACTTTGTCTACCATAATCTCTATTACACCTACAGAGTTTACCTATAAATGATCTGCTTACCTGTTGTTTTCATTGCCTCCAGGCTATACATTCCATGAGAACAGGCATCCCATCTATTTTGGCTATTACAATCTTAATTTCTAGTATACTGATTGGCTCATATAGAGTGCTCAATATATATTTAATTAATAGATGAATGAAAGTTATTTTCATAGGATAATGCAAAAAAATCTGTTCTGAAAGTTCATTTGGAACTTTCTTGTTTGGTGCTGAGTATGCCTGGAGGAAGGATATTAAGTGTGTGTGTGTGTGTGTGTGTGTGGCGCAAATTTTAAGCAGCAGCCTGGGGCTGATGCGGGGGCACACAGGCAAGGAGAATTCAGGAAGGGGAGTGAAAGATTTTCTCTTGGCTCATCTTTTTCCTTCATGCTTTCCATCAAGAGCTTCAGTTCTTTCCACTGACATTTAGAAAATTCTTGGGAGCAATGGAAGGAAAACAGAACCTTCATTTTTTTATTAGGGGATTAAGTAAGTCAGAGCATGTGTACTCCTACCTGGGACTGCCTGAATTATACTCACAGAATCCAATTCCAAAACTGTGATATGATTTAAAAAAATTCTAGCTCTATGCCTGGCACTTATCAGTAGGGAAGGGGAAGATCTAATATTTATGGAGCCTCTCATGTACTGGTGACTTCCCCACATCCCTGGGTTCAGTCTGCTTACCAATTCTGAGAAGTAGGAATTATAGAGGAGGGACTCTGGCCCTGTGACACCTGCGTCCACTTCCCTAGGACCAAACATTAGGAAGAATGAATTCTCTGGTTAAATGAGGAAATGACGTACAACTAATGTAAAGAAATTCTAAATTATGTTTAACAATGAGGCCATTTCTATGTTTGTTTATATATCTTGCATGAATCTGCCTTATAAAATTAGTTTAGAAAGTAGAAAATAGAAACACTAGGAGAAATTAGACCATGTAAAATCCCATATCTCAGAAGACAGGGCATTTACCAACAGAAGATTTATTAAAAAATTAAAAGAATTTTTAGGTCAAAAGTTTTTTATTACGTATACAAGGAATACATTCAAAGATAATTCATTAAATAGCCTCATACTCTTAAATTTAGCAAGAGTGCCTTTTTAAATATTAATTTTATTTTAATCAGAAGTTTGTGAGCTTAACAAGAGTTTTAAAATATTGACTTTATTATTTTTAAATTCAGTAAGCTTTTTCTTTCTTACTGAATTTCAGGCCAGAACTAAGTCCCTACCCCTCCCC
>JAQZBX010110033.1:0-10409 GCA_029593785.1 Cabassous unicinctus
GGGCTGGCTTGCCACACTCCTTGGGGTTCCTTGGTTTGCACCTCTGTTTCCTGACACGTGGTCATCTCTACCTCTCTTTGTCTGACTAGGTCTTTTAATAGCATTTTATCAATGGCAAAACTTGCCCTTTAGATAAAATAAAAGCACAAATGACTCTGTGTGGCAGAAAAAGTAAAGTACATAAAAGAACTTCGGATTCCTAAAACTCAAATTTAGAGTCCCAAAGTATTTTTTACACTTGGAGAAAAAAGTTTTTTTTTAAAAAAACATTTTATCCTACTGCGTAAGTTTGCTTAAAGCTGCTGGGAACAATATACCAGAAATGGGTTGGCTTTTATAATGGGAATTTATTAGGTTAAAAGCTTACAGTTCTGAGGCTGTGAAAATGTCCAAATCAAGACATCATCTGAGATGCTGTCTCACCGAAGGTTGGCTGCTAGCAGACTCCTGCCATGTGGAGAGGCAAAATGGTGGGTCTGCCAGTCTGGGTCTCTGCCTCCTCCTCCAGGTTTACTTCTGCCCTGAGCTCAGCTGTGGATGATGGCTGATCTCTCCCCTCTCCTCTGGACCTCATCTCTTCCAGCCTCTCAGGGTTTCTCTGTCTCTGTTGCTTTTTCTCTGTGTGTCTCTGCTGCTTTCAGTCCTTCGTTTATAAAAGACTCCAGCAAGACAACCAAGACCTACCCTGGGTCATGCCTCACTGAAGCAATCCAGTCAAAGGCCCCAAACTGAATCCAATCCAATCAAAGGGTCCCACACCCAAAGGAATGGATTAGCTCCAAGAACATGATCTTTTCTGGGGTCCACAAAAAGCTTCAAACTGTCACACCTATCTTATTTTCTGGAGATAAACTCTCAGACATTTTGTCAAAATGAGATTCCATAACTATTTAAAAGCTATCATTAGTCAGAAAGAGAAGAATGGTACAGTCAGAATACGACAGCATCTTATTAAGCCTTTGGGATCAGAACGGAATGCTAATGGAACAGATTAGCGTTTCTCCTTGCGACTTCCAAGAGAATATCTTAAGGCACACATATGTTATTCTTCTCCCATTTGGACTTATCCACCATCATCTAACCATACAGTTTAAACGCAGATAGGCTTTTCTGACAGCTACTGTATCTACTGCAAGATTGTGGACCCAGTTTTCTCTGAAGCAGTACCAATCAATTCTAACAGCAGATGGCAATATTGCACAAGTTAATGAGAGAACCAATTTTAGGCACTAAAAATAGTTCTTATGAGGCACTAAAAATAGTTCTTATGAATGAACAAATGAATAATAAAAAAATTTAGGGGAGCAGATGTGGCTCAAGCAGTTGAGTGCCCACCTCCCATATGGGAGGTCCTGGGTTCAGATCCCAATGCCTCCTAAAAAAACAAAAACAACAACCAGAACAAACGAGAAAACCAACTCAGGGAAGCCAAGGTGGCTCAGTGATTGAGTGCCAGCTTCCCATATACGAGGTTCTGGGTTCAATCCTCGGTCCCTGGTTCCTTAAAAAAAAAAAGTTAAAGCTTCTGCTATCACCATTTTAACCAGTTGAAACATTAACAGAAGACTACACCCTGTTCAATTCATTTTTTACCCCAGGCCATCAACTCAATACACTGCTCCTGAATGAGGAAAAGAAGAGCCACATGTCCTAATTCTTGCCACTACAATTAGACGAGCTGCTCTGTAATAATACTAAGATGATCCACAACATAGGCAGGACCAGGAAGCTAAAGGGGCTGCACTGTGTATAATAACTTCAGGCAAGGTTAAAAAGAAAGTAAGGATGAGCCAGCTATGGTATATCCATACCACAGAATACTACTCAGGAATAAAAAGAAGCAAACCACTGATACTCACCACAACTTGGACGGATCTCTAGGGAATCATGCGAGTGAAAAGAGCAAATCTCAGGTGACCACATAAGTGAATATTCTCGTTCATAGGAAATGTACATGGCAATATTAAGTGTTCAAGGAGTATGATGTATGCATCCTGTTCTCAAATGTTCAGAAGATAGATAAGAAGGGAGGGAGGGAGGGAGGAAGGAAGGAAGAAGGGAAGGAGGGACGGAGGGAGGGAGGGAAGGAAGGAAGGAAAGAAAAAAGAAAGAGAAAGAAAGAATGATATTGCAAAGTTGGCAGAATGTTCGTATTTGTAGATCTGGGTATCTGGTGGGGTAGAGGTATGTCAGAGTTCTTTGTATGGAGTTTGTATTATTTTGCAACTATCCTGTAAGTTTGAAATGATTTCAAAATAAAAAGTTAAAGAAAAAAGGTTATATCCTGAATGATCCCATTTATATGACATTATGGAAAAGACAAAATTATAATAATGGAGAACAGATCAGTGGTTTTCAGGAGATTGGGGTGATGGGAGGGTGTGACTATGAATGGGGCAAATCAAAGGAGGTGTTTTGTTTTTTTTTAATGGAACTGTTCTGTGTCCAATTGTGGTGGTGATGACATGAATTTATACATGTGTTAAAATCCATTTAACGGTACCCTTCCTATAGAAGATCAAGTTTACTGCAGGACAATTGAAGAGAACAGAAAAGCCAGAGAGAGACACAGATAAGCTCCTAACCATTTCTCCGAAACGGGAAAATCTCTGTTTATGAATATGACCAGTGAATCCTTATCCCTGATACTGGCCTTTATTTATCTTTAATTTTTCACAGCAATTCTTGGCCTGGATTTCACTCTATTCATGATGTTGCCATATGTGCCAGGGTTAACTTCATATACCTAAATTTCCTAGATACTGTACACAGAGACAGAAATTAAGTCAGTATCTGGACAAGAAAGAAGGGAGGTAAATTCAGTATCTTTTAAAAATAGAAATGTTAAGAAATCCAAGTTACTAAATAAAATACTTTAATTCTCTAAACAACACAAGAGTTTCTGTAAGAGGGAATGGCAGTTCAAAGCTCACTTTTAGCAGGTATCACATTCTTTATCCTTTTAAGAGACTTAAAATTATGTAAGGACAACCCCATAAACTACCTACGTAATTTCAGCAAATGATCAGAGAGTTAAAGAAGCTTTCTCAGGGAAATCTAAATCGAATGATAAAAATAGAGCAAGTTCAACACGGATAGTTATATAAATTTTGGTAAAAGTTCTAATAGGGAAGCCTAAGCTGGCAGGCAAATGGAGAATGAAAGAAATCTATCTGGAAATTTTTCATTTTTGATAGTCTTTTCTTCTTTTACTTTTGATTACTTCTTTGATAGGTTTACATATATTAAAATACTGATTTTATATGTAGTAGTTGATAATGCCAGTGTCTAATGTCTTTATAAGTCTTGTTCTGTTGCTTTGTTGTTCCTGATGACTCTTGTTCATAGCAGCTTCTTTTTAAAGAATTTTTAATTTTGAAATACTTTCAACCTTACAGGACAGTTACAAAAATAATACAAACTCTATACGGAGAACTCCAAATACCCCTTGTATTAGTCAGCCAAAGGCGTGCTGATGCAAAATACCACAAATCGGTTGGTCTTTATAAAGGGTATTTATTTAACTTGTCCACAGTTACCAGGCCATAAAGCGTAAGTTTCTTCCCTCATCAAAGTCCACTGCCACGTGTTGGAGCAAGACAGCTGCCGACGTTTGCCAGGGTTCAGGCTTCTTGGGTTCCTCTCTTCCCGGGGCTCCGTTTCTCTCTGGGCTCAACTCCTCTGTTTCCTCCACAAGGTCAGCTATAGACTATGAGGCTCTCTAGGCTTTGCCTCTCTCCACAAAGCCGGCTGTAGACTCTCAAGCAAACGGCTCATGTCTTTTCCTGGGGCCTTCTCTTCTTCCTCACAGCCAAGCTCTCTTACTTTCCAGGGCTCCAGCTCAAGACTCCAACATCAGAACTACTACAACTCTGTCCTCTGCCATGCCTTTTATATTTGATTCCCCACCCAGCAAGGGGTGGGGCTCAACGCCCTACCGACGTGGCCCAGTCAATGCCCTAATCATAACTTAATCATGCCCAGATGAACAGACCAGTTTACAAGTATAATCCAATATCTATTTTTGGAATTCATAACTTCATCAAACTGCCAAACTGCTACACCCCCATTCTCCTAGATACCCGGATCCACCAATTTTAACATTTTGCCACATTTGCCATATCATTCCTTCTATCTATCCATCTACCTCTCTATTTATCAGTTCATTTTCTGAACACGATGTTCTTTAAACAGTTAATACTGCCATGGACCTTTCTTGAGAACAAGGATATTCACTTATGTAACCATCTTAAGTGCAGTTATCAAATTCAAGAAATTTAACATTTATATAAAGCTTACAGTCTATATTCTAATTTTTTTATATGCCCCAATAATGTCCCTTTGTGCCTTTTCTCCTCCCTTGTTAGACCCTGTCCATAATCATGTATTGCATTTAATTGTAATCTCTTTAGCTGCTTTTTTTTTTTAAGTTGTGGGACCATATATACAACATAAACATCATCTCAACCCCTCCAAAGCTCACCATTCAGTGGGGATTAATCACAGTCACATGTGTGGTACCCTCACCATCATCCATTATCAAAACTTTTCCATCTCCCCAAACAGAAACCCTATATATGTTCTGTATTAACTCCCCATTCCCCCTGCCCACTGCCCCTGGCAGCTTGCACTGTAATTTATGTCTCTATGAGCTTGCATATTCTCTGGTGTTTTCTTTGCAGTTACCACAGGGCTTAACTTTAACATCCTAAATCTATAACAATCTCATTTGCTTAGATACTAATTTAACTTCAAGTATGCACAAACTTTGTTCCTATACCCCTCCATGCCCCCATTTTTATGTAGTTCTTGTCACAATTTACATGTTTATACATTATGAGTCCAAAACCACTGATTTCTCATTACGTTTTATGAATTTGCATTTTCAATCCTGTAGGAGGTAAAAAGTGGAGTAACAAATCCAAAATACGATAGTACTGGCATTTACAGTTTTCTCTGTTGTTACCCTTACTCAAGATCTTTATTTCTTCATGCAGCATCAATCTCTTGTCTAGGGTCATTTCCTTTCAACCTGTAGAACTCTCTTTAACATCTCTTGTAGGGCTGGTCTAGTGGTGACAAATTCCCTCGGCTTTTGTGTGTCTGGGAATGTCTTAATCTCTCCCTCATTTTTGAAAGACAGTTTTGCCAGATGTAGAATTCTTAGTTGGCTTTTTTTTTTTTTTCCCCCGCTTTCAGCACCTTAAATTCATCATCCCACTGCTTTCTTGCCTCCATGGTTTCTGTTGAGAAATCAGCATTTAATCTCATTGCAGCTCCTTTGTATGTGACAGGTTGCTTCTCTTTTGCAGGTTTCAGAATTCTCTCTGTATCTTTGGTATTTGACACTTTGTTTACAATATGTTTCAGAGTGGGCATATTTGGGTTTATTCTGCTTGGAGTCTCTTGAGCATCTTGGATGTATATATTCACATCTTTCATTAAGTTTGGGAAGTTTTCAGCCATTATTTATTTGGATATTCTCTCTGACTCTTTCTGTCTTCTCCTTCTGGGATTCCATATATATTGGTACACTGGATGGTGTCCCACAGGTTCCTCAGTCCCAGTTCACTTTTCATCATTCTTTCTTCTTTCTGCAAATTAGACTGAATAATTTCAATTGTTTTATCTCCAAGTTCACTGATTCTTTCTTCTGCCAGTTCCATCCTGAAGTTGAAATGCTCAAGGAAATTTTTAATTTTTGTTACTGTGGTCTTCAGCTCTGTTTGGTTCCTTTTCATAATTATCCATCTCTATATCGATATTCTCTTTGTGTTCATCCATCATTTTCCTGACTTCTTGTACTTCTTTGACCTCATTTTCCTTTAACTCTTTGAGCATATTTAGGACCATTTTATAAAAGTCTTGTCTGGTCCTTCTCATTGATGGTTTCTAATGCTTTAATTTTCTCCTTTGCCTTGGCCATCACTTTCCGTTTCTTTGAATGTTTTGTAATCTTTGTTGAAACGTAGGTATTTTGATATTTTAATGTGTTATCACTGGAATTTAAATTCTGAGGCATCAGAAGTATCAGTAAGGCATACTTAAGCTTGTATCCAACTGGTGTTATGACAGAGCTTTCCTTAATGCAAGGAGCTAACAAAGAAAAAAAAAAAAGAAGGAAAACAGAAAACACCTTTTCCAGTCTTTGTAGATTGACCTGTGCAAGTATTCTTTCTCAGAGTTAATCCATACAATGAATTTAAAGAATAACTTGAGGTCAAAGCATAGGGCCTGATCTGTTCCATGCATGCATCCGGTCTTGAACATACACATGAGGCCCTAGGAATTCCCCTAGTTACATGGATAGGGACGTCCCCTCTTCACTAGGAAAAGTTTCCTCATGGTCCTGGGTACTGTACTGTATGTCCTACGGGCTATAATTCCTTGCCCCAGCCATGACCTAACTGTTGTTCCACTGTGTTCTGAAGCAGAGCTCTGTGACTTGCCTTCTACATGCAGGGCAAATTCTAGGATGGTAAGTCTGTGACAAGTATCCTGGTTCAGTCCCTCAGGCTGCCACCAGACAGACTGGGCCAGACATACATGTTCCCAGTATGTATATGAGACTTATTCTGCTGCCTCCAGAACTGGAAACATGGGCTGGCTCTACACTGAACTATTGAGAGGATGGGGAAGGGGCCAGCCAGGGTGCCACAAGATCCTACCACTTTTACAATGCCTTTTTCTTGATTTGGTGCTCACCTTGGTACTGCAATCCTTTATTTTCTGTAGCTTTGAGAAAGACATTTCTGCCAGTTCTTGCTGATTGTTCAAAGCTTCTGCAGGGAGATGAAGTCCTGAAGCATCTCACTCTGCCATCTTGACTGGGGTAGAGGCCCATGATAGCTTCTTTCCTTATACATTTTATGATGTTCATTTGTTGAGATGTTTTCTGCTGGAATTCTATAGGGCCTGGGATGAGTATTTGTTTCTCTGGAATGGACTCCCTTTAACTTCTACAAGGTAATTAGAGGCACTACAGACAGATCTACTTTATTTTGCATGGAAAATGTTAAATGTATACAAAAATAGAATAGTATAATGAACTCCCATGTTTCAACAATAATCAAATTATGGCCAATATTGTTTTTTGTTTTTTTTTTAAACAATTTATTGAAGTATATCGTTCATACATGAACATACATAAACAATAAGTGTTCAGTAAACATTGTGAACTTAAAAAACAAACATGCATAACATCATACAGGGCTCCCACACATCACCCCACCATAAATACCATTGTTGTGAAACATTTGTTAACATGTTATGAAAGAGCATCATCAAAGTAGTGCTACTAACTATAGTTTGTATCTTACTCCCCTATACCAATATTGTTTTAACTATACCCCCATTTACTTCCCTCCATCCATATTATTTTGAAGCATATAGCAGATGTTATATCATTCTATCCCTAAATATTCCAGTATGTATCTCTAAAAGGGTTATTTAAAACCTACAATAGGGAAGTGGATGCGGTTCAAGTGATTGGACTCCTGTCTACCATATAGGAGGTCCAGGGTTTGATTCCCAGGACCTCCTCGTGAAAAGCAAGCCGGCCCATGTGGTGAACTGGCCCATGTGGAGTGCTGGCCCCCGCGGAGAGCTGGTGCAGCAAGATGACCCAACAAAAAGAGACACAGAAGAGAGACAATGAGAGACGCAGCAGATCAGGGAGCTGAGGTGATGCAAGAGACTGAGAACCCTCCCTCCACTCCAGAAGGTTCCACGATCGGTTCCTGGTGCCACCTAAGAAGAGAAGACAAGCAGACACAGAAGAACACAGAGAACAGACAGCGAGCACAAAAACAACAAGGCTGGGGGGCGGGGATAAATAAATAAAATAAATCTTTATTTAAAAAAAAACCTACAATACTATCATACCTAGAAATAATAATTATTTAATATCAAATATCCAGCAGGTTTTAAATTTCCAATTGCCTTATGTCATATTTTTAAAAGTTTGAATCAGGATCCAAATAAGATCTACATATTGCAATTAAGTGATACAGCTTAAGGCACTTGTAATCTCTAGGGTCCTAGGATCTACCTTCACCTTTTTTTTTTTTTAACCTTTGCAGTTTATATGTTGAAAAAGAAACTTAGTAATTTGTCCTGAATTTTCCTGTTATTTAATACATTTTTCTAGCCCTTGTATTTCCTACAAATTCATAGCTGGTTCTAAAGGCTCGATCAGTTTTTGGTTAGTTTTTTTTGTCGTCATTACTTGCAAGAAATCTTCGTAAGTAGTGGTATGTTCTTCCATCAGGAGGTCACATAACCTCTAGTTATCTCTCTTTCTATTGCTAGCAGTCAATTAACAACCGGATCCATTAATTTATTAGAGGTTGCAATAAATAAATATTCCTTATTCACTTATTATCTTGAAATTTTCTATAATAGAACATGCAGTTGCCTATTACATGTGTTCTGATTCTGAGGACTTCCTTACAAATTCATGATTTTTAGGATATCTAATTTGTCATTTTGCCAGAAATGGCTGTGGACCTTCTGTTCTTTATTAGCGTGTCAAGGGTCCACTCCTCAGGAAGACCATCTTAGTGACAAGATTAGCGATCACTAACACAGTGTAAAATGGTACAAAAATTGCTGCCTCAATGCTGGTGAAGGTTAAACTATGGTGAATATATAAAGTTTGGCACAAAGTAAGCACTGAAATATTAATTCCTTCCCAGCTTCCAATGCAGCAATTTCATTCTCTCCCTCTTTCTCTCTCATGCATACATACACAATTGTAAATTACTTTCAACTTTAAAACATCAAATTCCAATCCAGAATTTTTATTCATAAACTCATCCATTAATATTTATTTATTTAGTACAGATTGTGCTAGATGCTATGGGACGACAAATTATAACAGTGCTTCTCAAATTTAAATGTGCATAGGGAATCAATGGATCCTCTCTCCAGCAAAACCACCATTTATGTGGGAAAATTATTAAGACAAACATACACATACACACACACGCACACATACACACCGGTTTGAAGTCTCTGGAAATTGTCCTAAGGGCAATTTGCAAACGAAGAAACATTTATTCAAGAAAATCTATTAAAACTCAGTAAGAGCAGCAAGTGCCTATGGCATTTGAACCACCACCTGCTCCCTCTTCACACTCCAGTTCACAGTATGACACAAGCTCCACTCTGGGCTCTATGGCCAAGAAGGTGGGGCTCCCTCTATCCTCAGCTGTCAATCAAGGCTTATGAATATATCTGAAAGGTTGTGTGTGTGGGGGGTGGGCTCCCTTTCTCCACTCAGCCCTTACCCAGAGAATGGAGGCTCTATCACAGGGACAGCAGGCTGAGAATACTGGGGTCCCAACTGCACTTGTCCCACCTTGCTCCCAGGGATTCCATGCCAGGAGAGGCAAACCAAGACCAGAAGCCACAGTCCCACCCAGAGACCAGAGTAGTGGTTCAGAGAGTTTGCCCAGGGGGAGAGACAATGAGAAATGAGACTCCAAAGCTCTCCCCAAGGAACCTACTTTATTTGAAACAGAAAGCAGAACGTGCAACCTAAGGGCACTCCTGAAAACAATCACTCCTCTTAATTAAGAACTATCAGCTAAACCACAGGCCAGCTAGTTCGTCAGAGAGAACCAGGGAAAAAGCCCTCCTAGGTTCAGACCAAACCTCAAAGATTGGCTTCAAACAGAACCTCTGCCCAATTTTAATTAGGTCAGACAGCTGAGCAGTGTATGCCCCGGTGAGCTGTTGAAAACAATAGAGTAATCAGGAAGAAATTAGCGGAGTCGAAAGAGCAGGGTGAAATACCAAATGAGGCAGACAGCTTAACAGAGAGATCAGGGAAAGACACAAAGAGGACCCTGCTAAAATCACTGTCATTTCCTGTCATGCCCAAGGCTGTGCTCTCTGAGGAGCAATACCAAAGAGTTCACATGGGTGGGGTGGGGGGAGAGGGTAGGCCTCACTAAAACAGCTAGCCAGGACATAAAACAAATAAACAAGCAAAAAACCACAAAAACAAACCCAGGAGAGGGGAGAAGGGGATCAGAAACCAGAGCTGCTAGAATATGTCCAGCTTTTGTGATTTTAAAATATTATGAGATATTCAAAGAAGCATGTGACCTATAAACAAAGAAAAAAGCAGGCAACCAAAAGTGCCTGTAAGGAGACCAGATGTCAGAATTAACAAAGACTTCAAAGTATCCATTATAAATATGTTCAAAGAACTAAAGGAAACCATGCTTAAAGAAGTATGGTTTAGGAAGCGGGTGTGGCTCAATGGATAGAGGCCCCGTTTACCATGCGGGAGGCCCCGGGTTTGCTTCCCGGGGCCTCCTTGTGAGAGCAGGCCGGCCCGCGGCGCGGTGGGCTGATGCAGCAGGACCTCACAGCAAGGGGGAGATAAGCAGACACAGAAA
>JAQZBX010110034.1:0-10408 GCA_029593785.1 Cabassous unicinctus
ATTTGCTTATTCTAAGTATTTCATATAAAGTGAAAGTTTCTAGTACGTTTTTAAGAGCTATTTATATTTTATGTTCTATGAGCTACTTATTCCTATCCATTGCCCATTTTTATATTAGATTGTTGATTTCTCAGTTTATAATAGATGCACTTTAAAAAATATCTTACGTAGATTAGATTTTATTATGTAAGTTGGAAATTTTTTCCCTCAATCTGTCTTGATTTTGCCCCAAAGATTCTTGATTGGCTTTAAATCCTAGAATCGACTTTAATATTGGTTATTTAGACTATAGGAACAGTCATTTTAGTTTTTTCCCCTAGGTTTAAGGGTTTTTTTTTTCTTGATGAATGAAAGGGAATGGATATATAATTGACAACATGTAGACAATAGGTGAGTGTCATTTCGTATTATTAGTCATGGTGCTGCTTGCTAACAAATATTTGTTAGAAGACATGAATATACAATGCCTGTGACATATATGTCAAATAATAATACAGTCATTTATTAATTTCACCTTTCTTCTCTTTTTCTGTTCCCCCAGAAGAAAGCGTATTCAATAAAAGATACTGAGAAGTCACAGCCTAAGGAAAATAAGCAGGAAACTGGGAAAAAAAAGAAAAAGGCAACCATAGCTATGGGCCCACCAACAGGTATATACACATCTGATGATGAACAGCTTTTAAATGCTTACTTTCAGAAACAGAGCAGGAGAGTGTAGTTAAGGGTTGAAATCACAGCTTGGTGACTCTGGGAAAATTTCTTAGTCTCTCTTGCCTGTTTCCTCATCTGTAAAGTGGGGGCGACAGTCCTATCTCATAGGGCTGCTGGGTGCATTGAGCATTTTTATATATAAAAAGTGCATTGACAGAGTGCTTTGTGAGCATGTAAATATTCTTAGTTTTTATGATTCCCACCTTCTAATTAGCACATAAATGTACATACTACCTGATGTCTGAGAAGCTAACGGGCATGGTTCTAATTATTACATTTGTTATATGGGTTAAATATTAACCCACCGTTTATTGTGGTAGTAATTCATGAAGCCAGTTATGATCAATCCTATAAAATGAATTTCTTCCCACAGGTTCTCCCCTCAATAGCTTTCCCTAATTTTCAATGAATCCTTGGTTCAATTCTGTTGGGTGAACTCTTAGCAGTGGTCACTACCTGTCAAGTAAATTTTACTTTGGGCCAAATCTCCTAGCATCTAAGTTACATCTCTAGGTGATTTCATTTTAATTCCAATTTGCATCATAAGAAGTCACAGAAATCTTTAAAAGGTTGATGTAATATGATAATAGTTTTGATTTCAGTAGGAGAAGCAGGACTAGGACTCACTTCAATGGAAAAAGCCAAATTATCCCCATCAGACTGTGGATGAGCACATTTTACAACTATATGAGCAAAAGTCATTCTAAGAATCTGATAACCCTAGAGGTGGCTATTAGTGCTAGGGTAAAAGTTCTAGGGTAAAATTTCTAAGATCTTAAGTTCATCACATCTTTGCTTATAATGATGAAAACTGGAAACAGCCTAGTGTCCTAGCAATCAAAGGGTTAGTTAAATAAATAAGTAACCCAAATGTTAACACTGGCTATCTATAGTGGTGATATTATGAGTGTTTGTTTGTTTGTTTGTTTAGGTACTGGGGCTGGGGGTTGAACCAGGAACTTGTATGTGGAGGAAGCCAGCACTCAATTACTGAGCCACATTGGCTCCCCTGAGTTGGTTTTCACATTTGTTTACTTGTTGTTTTTTTGTTTTTTGTTTTTTAGGAGGCACCAGGGACTGAGCCCAGGACCTCCCATGTTGGAAGCAGGCGCTCAACCACTTGAGTCACATCTGCTCACTCAGGGATTTTTAACTTTTTTCTTTGGACTTTTCAAAATTTCATGTCCTACAATGACCCATATTGCTACTGTAGTAGGAATAAAAATTAAAATATATAATTCAGTGGTGAACCCTTTAAAAACACAAGGATGAATTGTATCTTGGACAAATAATTCCTCTGCCTTCAGTTTTCTCATCTGCAAAGGAGGGAGTTAGAGTAGCCAATGCTTGAAGTCATTTCCTAGTCTAAAACTCTAAATTCCAGACTTTAACATGGGAAAAAGTGTCAAAATAATCCGTTTGTAAAAACTACAAATAAACTATATCCCCTGCTACCAAAAACCAGCTTGCAAGTGTCTCCTAACTACTTAGAACAATATTAAAATTGGAAATTGAAGAACAATTGATATAATGTTCATAACGACTTTGGATTTTAGGAAAATCCAAAATAACAATGAAGGAAAAATAAAATCAGTCAAAATACTTAGACTAAATCTTGAAGAAAAATCAAAATTTAGTCCATTCCCCCACGCATCCTATATGACCTGTTTACTACTAGCAACAATAAAGGAAAACTCCAAGGACCTCTTTTCTATTCCACTGGCCTAACTGAATAGGTTCTGGGAGCTGACTTACCTTGTCAGAGGCATACACCACATCAAACAGCCCCAGAAGGGTGACAGGGATTCCCACAGCTGGACCATTCACCACTGCAATTAGAGGCTTAGGAAAATCTATGAAATGGCCTACAAAATCCCTATAGAAATGGAAATATCAAAGCATGCTTCAATTTTCTCAGGTAGCATTACTGAAGTACAGTCAAGACAGTAATGAGTCTGAAATAAGAATTCCTTCCAGGCTGGTTGGGAGTTTCTGAAACAGCAACCAGCAAAGCCTACCTGGCTTGTCCATGCTGTGGTGTCCCACCACCTGCACCCACAACATCCACTGGAATGGGACGTGATGCATCCTACTGGTCTACCATGGTACATGGTGCACCCTACTGGTCTACTTTGGTACATGATGCATCCCTCTGGTCTCCTTGGTTCAGACCTCCCATTTGGGTGGTTAGGTCTGGGCTGTAAGCAGGCTGTAGATTCTGAGAGTAGGATGGGCTGCAATATTACAGCACAGTGGGCATTGGGGGCTCGGCAGGGACAAATGAGGTAGGGACAGAGAAGCTTTTGCGTCCTCTGTGTTTCTTGAGACCACTTCCCATCTCCTCTTACCAGGAATGTGAAGTCATGCATTCCTCTGGCTGGATGAGAACTGGTTAAATTCCTCTGCCTCAAAAGGAACTTTATTTACAGCCACTGTTCATTTATTTTTTTCTTTGAGGTACCGGGTGCTGGGGGTTGAACCCGGGACCTCGTATATGGGAAGCCAGAACTTAACCACTGAGCCACAATGGCTTCCCTGAGTTGGTTTTATCATTTGTTTTACTTGTTGTTTTTTATTTTTTTCAGGAGGCACTGGGAACTGAACCCGGGACCTCTCATGTGGAAGTGGGCGCTCAACTGCTTGAGCCACAACCTATCCCACCGTTTATTTTTATGCTCTCCAAACTCATGTAGAGCAACAAGACAAACAAGTAGGAGAAGTCACAGCAACTGTTATCTATTGATGGAGGTGGCTTGGGAAAAGATGCTTGTCCAATGCTCACAATTAATTGCACTGACACAGAGTAATCTAAATTTTACTTTTTTTCCAACCAGATACCAGTTTGCTGAAAAAGGATGAGCCATCTGGGATCAGACAAAGGTCACTCTTACCTCAGTAAGATGGCGGAACTTTTAGCTTTCTCCTCTACGTCACCAGGGGAAACATCAGTGAAGTTATTCAGATCATTCCCACTACTGTAATAGTTACCATTTCCTGTAAACAATAAAATCAACAAACACACCATTCATTCATTCCTTCAATAATTATTGAATTCAGGCTCTGTGGTAGGCATTGGCAATCTACTGGCTAAGATTCTGGTTCAAATTTACAGACTATGATAAGCTGTACCACTGGTTTCCAGGCACCCAAATAAATGTCAATAATGCCACTATGATTGTGCTGCAAAGGAGGGATAAATGATGACATGAGTGACCCAGGGGTTTTGGGTCTTACTGGGGAGTTCAGGGAGGGATGGTCCTAAAGGAAAACTGAACTCAAATCTGAAGGATATGCAAGGGCAACCAAAAAGAGACGAGTGGGAAGAACATTCCACAGAGGAAACAGCATGTGCGAAGGTCCTTTGGAGGCTGACTCCATACATGGGACAGGTTACAAGCAGTGCCACGGAGCCTGAGGCAGAAAAGGCCAGGGCAGCAAGTTGGAGTAGGGTAAGGACAGAGCACAGACCAGGCAGGTTTTTGCAGATCCTGTTAAGAAGAACTGCCTTTTTAATAAAAGCACTAGAAAATCATTGAAGGTTTTTGTTTCTTCAAAATTAAGTATATGATTTATATAATTTTTAAAAGTGGGGTGGAGAGAATTAGGGTTTTTACTTGAGAAGATTATGCTGGATGTAGTGAGGAGACGGAACTGGGCATGGGAGGGAGAGGACAAAAGGGCTCGTGGACAGGCCAGATAGGAGTTTACTTCAGTTCATATGGGAGTCCGTGGTGGCTCGGACAAGTGCAGAGAGACAAGTGCAGGAAAAAAAGACTGATTCTGGAGATACCGATGAAGTAAATAGGATTAGACTAGACATGGTAGGTGAGGGAGAGACAAGTGTCAAAAATGAATGCTAGGATTCCGGTCTGTGTCACATGATAGACGAGGAGCCCCTCACTGTGACTGGGAACCCTGGAAAGGGTCTGGAGAGATGTGTGAGGTTATCCTTGTGACACGCAAGGGGAAGTGTCCAGAGTTCCACAGAGTCCGCCTGGGGCACCACAGAGTCCAGCCTGGAGCTCCACTTTGTACCTCCTTTTTACATTATAAAGATATCTATATCTGTGTCTATTATAATTTGCATATTTATGAATCATATGATCTCAGTGGTAGAAATGATCTTTTAGTTTATTCAATCCGATTTCATATCTTGTGAGAACCCCCAAACAAAAATAATTAAGAACTCTGAGAAAATGTCTCACCTGTCACAACAGTGATGGTTGAGTCATCGCTGCCTGCAGCCTCAAGTGCAAGCATAATGTCGTGATACATCTATGTGGCCAGAAAGGAGAGGAAAAGAAAAGAACTCTGAAAACGAAAACTGCCACCCAGAGCATTTCCTAAATGCCAGTTAGTATAAGCCTGCTCTCTGCAAAGTACCAAAAATTTATGATGATGGCATTTAAACAACAAAAAATAGTGCACCTGAAAGGATTTTCATTCCTTTTACAATTACTTGGGTGCATATGATGTAGCAGGTGCTACAGCATATGCTGGGGGGACAGAACCACTTTACTCAAAAAGTGAACAAAAATGACACAGTCCTTGAGCTTTGGGAATTAAGAGAGGATTATACTGGTGGAAGGAAAAGTAAAAAGCCAAGAAGTCCAGAGAAGGCAGTGAGATTTATCTAGCGCCAGAGGGAAGGGATGTGGTCAGAGAGAAATCTCTACGAAGCCATGTGTAGGTTGTTATGTCAAGGAAGAGTGTTCTGGGCACCCTGGGAATTGTTAACAAATGCTAAACTGCTGGAATTCTAGGACACTGCAATGGGCTCAACATTTTAAATCAATAACATTTCTGAAAATCTTGGACCCATCCTTGTTATAATTTTTAATGCATTTTAAACGGGCACAATTTCTACTTTATATGAGATTTCACTGTGGGAGAGAACAATGAAGGCTGATATTCACAGACACCCAGACACTAAGAAAATAAACGTATGGACCTGATACAATATATGAATAAAGGTGGACTCATGGTCACAGAAGGAGGGAATGAAGAAATAATTCATATATTATATTTAATATAAATTAATATATATTAAAATATATATTCATATATTTTACGTTCATATTTGTTATAATGACATAGCACAGCAGTGTGACTGGCAAAAGCCAGGATTGCAAGTAGTATATATCAGGGTTTCAACAGGTTTTCCTGCTTATTTGCTACATGAACTTGAGCAGGCTACTAATTAACCTCTTTAATTACTATATTGTTAAATGATAACAGTAAGCTCCTTGTGAGAATTAAATGAACCTTGATGTGAAAAGTGCTGATAGGTACTCTATAAAAAGCAACTGTTATCATTATTATCCCCATAGTTATATAGAAACACATTAGGGGAAAATGGAAAGAAGGTTTTGAGAGTCAAATGCTTTAATAATTGAATGACACATATCCAACTTTATGCTATTCTTACATGGGTCTATTTTAAATTAGTATGTTTTTTCTACTACAACACAAATTATAGACTGGTGGCAGGGGGTATAGCTCTAATTTTACTTCTAGTTCAGCACCAAGCCTCCAATTAATCCCCTATAATTATTTTCAAGGGGAAAAGGCTGGGGGGAGAAGTTATTATCTAGTTTAATGATCGATTTAAAGACTAAAGTTGTCCTTGTGCAGCAGCTCATTTTAAGAAAGCTGGGTTACAATCTACTTACAGTGAGGTCTATCCTCCTTTCTCGCTCAACTTGTACAAAAAATAAAAAATAAAAAGCTCCACACAAGCAGAATAATATTCCCTTTGATGTCTAAGTGGCATGAAGATATTTCTGGGAGCATTCTATAAGTTCTCCAACCTTACAGGGTCTCTGTGCATCTCCTTTATTTTCCATTTATTTTTCACTTATTTTTATTAGAGAAGTTGTGGGTTTACAGAACAATCATCATGCTTATTCTCATATCTATATTTCATATATAATTTATTTGTGATTCCATTATTAGGAAGTCGCTGGCCTTCTAGGATGCAGAACCCACTTGAGGCACATTAACCCTAAACCCTGAATGCCCAACTCTGCTGTGTGAAGAAATGGCCACAATCACGAATCTTCCTGTATATGCAACAAGACATCTCACAGATTAGGAATAAGGCAGAAAGTCTGCAGACAGAGAAGGAAATCCAAGCACAGCTAAGCCCCCAACAACTGTCACCTGGATGTTGATGGCATTTTTTCTGGTGGGACGGTTTAGCATGATCTTCGTGATGCTGTCCTCTGATGTCACCAACAGCGTTTCATATCCAGGCTGTTTCCCGTCTACGCCGGAGTTCGCTTGGCCAGAGGACTCAGATGGCGAACCCAAGCTGGACACCAGATCCACATAGCTCTGCCTGGCTGTGTCCTGAAGAGGAGATGACGACGAGCTTCAGGCCATGGTCAACAAATAAACACTGGGAGAAACTCAGTAGACTAACAGAGCACCTTGCACTGAAGAAAGTCCAGATGCCCTGATTCAATACAGGTACATCAAAAGCCTAAGGCTCCCTTAGGAGAAGGAGAGCAAGAGAAATGAAAGCAGAATAGATGCAGATTCACCTTGGGCAGGCTCCCAAGGGCATTCCATGCATCCCATTTTGCCTTACTGATCAAGTCAAAGACGCCTGGTCTTGGCACATGACAAGGTCCTTCGGTGGCCTGTGAAAAGGATAGGAAAAAAAAAAAAAAATAAGGATAGGAACTGTTAATGCTCAAATATCCAAGCAAATTGGAGCCCTAAATATTTAAGATCCATCAAATGCTCAGCTAGCATGAAAGCCTATTGTTTACCTCCCCCAAAATCTTTCACAGGGTCCATGAAATGATCTGAAATGTCCCTGTTTCCCCTGCCTCTCTCCGTCCTCTCAGATGTTGTTACCAAGAATATAGAAACAAGGGAGAAGAGACTGGAGAAACAAAATGTGCTAACAGCTCTCAGTCCGTAAGATAAGTCCTAACTGCCTGCATTAGAAAATATGGTGAGAGAAGGGTTTGAGGGAGTTTCCTTTTTAAAAAATTCTATTAGTTACTTGGTTTTGTTCTGATGGTTACATTGTTCATACACAAGATACTCCAGGAAGACAATCTTCAAAAAAAAAAAACTAGCCGACAAACGTTTAGAAGCCCATAGTACGTTCTGATGGCCCAATAAGGTGCAAACAGCATGAATTCAGGGTGTGAATTTCTGGTAGTTTTGCAACAAAGCCAGGCAGGGCCAGCAGCTATCAGAGCCCCTTGCTCAAAGGACACTCAACTGCAAGTAAAAAAGCAAAAAGCAACTACATTTTATTTGGGTCAAGGCTGGTGGAGTGGGTGATTTAAAGAAGAGCCCACTCAGGTGCTTTTCAGAAATGGCAACTGAAAGCTCCATTTAATAACTATATTTCAAAGCTTTAATTTTATAATTGGCTAAAAGAGGAGAAAGAAGAGGAGGAAAAACAAAGGCAGAAAGGAGAGAAAGAGCACACAGAGGGTCACCCCTGTGGAAGGAGGAGAGTCTGACACTGTCATAGGAACAGTAAGCAACGCGGGCGCCCAGTGCGTACATTTCCACACAGAGGCACCTTTGCCAGGTGGTCTTTGAACTTTGCAACTTAGGAGACTTTCCTTTTTAAAATACATTACTTTTTTTTTAAATTTTTTTTTAAAATTTTTACAAAGCCTTGTGTCGAGGGCTGACTTTCTTAAAATACATTATTATTTTCAAACGTACACATAGATTATAATGAACCCCCAGCACCCAATAACCAAATTCGACAATTACCACATTTTGCCATACTTGCTTCATTTTTTTTTTTTTTTTGCTAATTTCAAACTTCATGCTATCTCATGCCCACAAACTCAATACACACTTCTAAAACATATCAACATTTTCTTATATAACCATGATGCCATTAATGATAATTCCTAGTATCATCTAAATCATACCCAGGCCATATTCGATTGTTTCCAATTGTCTCAAAATACCTTTTTCAGTTGATTATTCTAATCTGGATCCAAATAAGGTCTACACGGTTGATTGTTATATTTTACATCTCTTTTCTTTTGGAGTATACTTCTTTTTTGCTTCAATAGTACTTCAAGGTCTAATACACAAGGAAAACTCTTGTGTATACACTCTTCAGAGGAAAAGCAGCAAAACAAACCCAAAATAGGAAAGCTGAACTTTAGTAAAATGTACAGCCTGCCTATTGCAGGGGTCACCTGTCCAAAATGTCTCTAAGTAATGTCAGTCGTTGGGCGTTTACCTGCTTGTACAGGGCATAGAGTTTCAGCTTCACTTCGTTTCCTGGATCCTCCTTCAAGACTTTTACCTGAAATTACCCAACACATTTTATGAAACCAACAGATAAGGATTCCTCAAGAAAAGAAAATTAAAGACCAATCTCTCTAATGAACATAGATGCAAAAATTCTCAACAAAATACTTAGAAATCGAATCCAACAGCATATCAAAAGACTTATACATCAAGACCAAGTGGGATTTATTCCTGGTATGCAAGGCTGGTTCAACATAAGAAAATCAATCAATGTAATACACCACATTAGCAAATTGAAGGGAAAAAACCATATGATCATCTCAATAGATGCAGAAAAGGCATTTGACAAAATCCAGCATCCTTTTTTTGATAAAAACACTTCAAAAATTAGGAATAAAAGGAAAATTCCTCAATATGATAAATGGCATATATGAAAAACCCACAGCCAACATCATACTCAATGGGGAAAGGTTGAAAGCTTTCCCTTTAAGATCGGGAACAAGACAAGGATGCCCACTGTCACCATTGTTATTCAACATTGTACTAGAAGTTCTAGCTAGGGCAATTAGACAAAAAAAAAAATTAAAGGCATCCAAATAGGAAAAGAGGAAGTAAAACTCTCACTGTTTGCAGATGACATGATCCTGTACTTAGAAAATCCTGACGTATCCACAACAAAGCTACTTGAACTAATAAATGAGTTCGGCAAAGTGTCAGGATACAAGATCAACACGCAAAAATCAGTAATGTTTTTGTACACTAGTACTGAACAACCTGAGTTGGAAATTAGGGGGGAAATTCCATTTTCAATAGCAACAAAAAGACTCAAATACCTAGGAGTTAATTTAACCAAAGAAGTACAGAACCTATATGCAGAAAACTACAAAACAATGTTAAAAGAAATTTTAAAAGACCTAAACAAATGGAAAGACATTCCCTGTTCATGGATTGGAAGAATTAATATCGTGAAGATGTCAAACTTGCCCAAACTGATTTATAGATTCAATGCAATACCAATCAAAATCCCAAGAGCTTACTTTACAGTATTAGAGAAGGCAATTACCAAATTCATCTGAAAGGGTAAGTGCACCCGAATAGCCAAAAGCATTCTAAAAAAGGAGAGCAATGTGGGAGGAATGTCACTGCCTGACCTTGAAACATATTAAAACTACAGTGGTCAAAAGAGCATGGTAGTGGCATAAAGATAAACACATTGATCAGTGGAATAGAATTGAGAACCCAGAAATATACCCTCAACTATACAGTCAACTGGTTTTTGACAAACCTACCAAGCCCACACTAATGGGAAAAAACAGTCTCTTCAACAAATGGTGTTGGGAGAACTGGATAGCTATAACCAAAAGAATGAAAGAGGACCCTATCTCACCCCCTATACAAGAATCAACTCAAAATGGATCAAAGATCTAAATATAAAATCCAGGACCATAAAACT
>JAQZBX010110035.1:0-10407 GCA_029593785.1 Cabassous unicinctus
TCCAATCTTATTGAAAATAATGATCACATTCAAAATCAGATGTTTCATGTTCAAAAGTTGAATTGTCCAGGAAGGACTAGAAGAGAGGAAAGTGTATAGTCAAACTATAATTTAATATTAAGAGAGAAATTTCAGGAGAAAGTATTGCTTGTCTCCCCTTATTTGCTACTACTTTCCTTCTATCTTATTCTGTTCCAACTACAGTGACTTCCTTGCAGTTCCTTGACTTCAGGCATACTCCCACATCATGGACTTTCCAAGGATCTTTTTTCTCCCTGAAATATTCTGCCAGATATATCCATGTAGCTTTCTTTCTAACTTGTTTCAAGTCTTTTTTCAAAATTTATCATGAGGATGAACCATACCACCTTATTTAAAGGTTCAACCTTACTCCATGTCACTAAGGATTCACAATATCATATCCGTAGTTTATTTAGTATTTATTATCTTATAGCATATTATATGCTTTTTTTTTCTTCTTTGATTTATCTCCGTCTTCTTGAATGTAAGCTCTCTGAGAGCAGAGACATCTCTGTGTTTTTCTACAGTGCCTAAAATATTTCCAGATATATTGTAGGAACTCAATACAATTTTAAAATAAAAGATCAGTAAATACATAGGTATAGGTGTTTAAGAAATTCATAAGTTACAAAGATAATGGTTTTAAAATAATATACAATCTTTAGCATGAACCCAAAGTCTCGAAAGATCTTATTTTTTACGAGTCATTGTGATGTCTGGGTTTGTTAAAAAAAAAAAATCCTCTTCTTCATGAGAATTTGATCTTTTTTGTTACTTTTCCATGTTTTGACTTGAAACCTTAGAAAATATTATTTCTAGGCAGTATGGTTAATTGTAAAAATAACCCATGATTTGTAAATTGTATCTGAACCGAGAGAACTCTAAATAGTTTATAATGAAGCCATAGCTTTGGTCTCTCCTGAGTGCTATGAACATCAATACTGGAAGTTGTACATGAAGCTCTTTCAGGAGATATTGGCTATTGTATGGCATGAAGCTTTTAAGACAGGGTGACTCCGACACCTGGCCAGTGTGGACCTTGTCTTTTGCGTATAAGTTGTCTTCTGGAAGGTTAAAGGGAGTAAGTCACGGACCATTAATTAGACTCTCATTCAAGGGGAATGCCTGTTGCTGCCCTGATAGCCAGCAATGCTCATATTTTCTCTCCCTCTGAGTGTGAATCACTAAGTATGGGCTAAGGCTGTCTTGTGAGTCTGAATTTTCAGCATGGTCTAAGAAGATACAGGTTGAGTGTGGGTTGAGACAAAATTGGCAGTTTTCTTGAAAGAGCTGTATTTTACATATATTTGCACAGTATGTTTATAATTAGACAAATGTAGGCCACTTACATTGATTTGCTGTGAAATAATTGAGTTAACTTGAACAAATCCCTTTACTGCTGAGCCACAGCCTCTTCAAGTGTAAAAATGAGGGAATTATAATTGATACTCTTTATGCCAAATTGAATGTTCTATGACTTCTATAATATTGTTCCCATTGTAGTTTGATACTTTCTTTCATACTTGAAGATGGAGGTGTTTCATATGATTTCCTCTACGGAAAAAAAGTAATGTGCATAATGTACTTAGATTAGATAATAGGCTATTGGTAGATTGTCAGAACTTTATCAATGAATGTTGAAAACTCCTGTTTTGGGTGTCCCTGAATATGATGTGATAATACAATAATATCCTAATAACTATTGCTATGTATGTATGTAGGTGTCTTTGTATATGTATGTATGTATGCATATATATCATTTTGTGGACACACTTTTGATTGAAAGACAAAGGAAACAGAGAGTCAGTGATTTTGCTTTTGCTATGCTGCTAGCTTTATGTATGCTATTGCATGATATACACTTAATTCCTTTGAACTTCACTTTCCTTATCTTCACAGTAATCGGTTTGTGTCACTTGATTTCAGAGTTTCTTTTTAACACAAAAATCTTGTGATTGATGACATCATATTCTTGACATCAATGCATGATGCTCTTGACTATTTAGACCAAAAAAATAAAAAATAAAGCAATAAATGTAGCACTAATAAAAGTTTACAGAGAGTTTCCCAAATTAAATATTTGTGCATCCATTCTCAGAACCACTGCCTCCACCAAACATTCTTTTATGTTTTTCTCCTTTTCTTGTTTGTGCTATTAATCTTAGCCCCTGTTTGGGATTGAGTCATGTCACTCACAAAAGGCATGTTCAGGTCCCAACCTTTGCTTTTGTGCCTGTGATCCCATTTGTCAATAGGACCTTTGAAGATGTCATTAGTTAAGGTGTGTCCAAACCGAATGAGGGTGAGCCTTAATCCAATATGGCTGAGGTCCCTTTAAGCAAAGGAAATTTGGCCCAGAAAGAGTAGCTTTGGGGAGCAGCCAGAAGCTAGAAGTCAAAGGAACCTGGACCCTAGAAGAGAAAGGGTAAGATGCCACCGTATGTATTGCTCCTTGGAAAGCCAAGGAGTGCCAGAGATTGCCTCCCAGCCAGTAGATACAGGCCATGTAAGTAAGCAAGTCTTCTAGCTTCTGAAACTATGAGCTGATAAATTCCTATTGTCAAGCCAGCCCACTGTATGGTACTTGTATTAGCAGTTGGGAAACTGAAACAGCCCCTTTTCTGACACAGTCATTTATACAGTGTTCCACGTACGGTTGATTAAAAAAAAATTCTGTCAATATGAAATATATTGGTGATTGCAAGTTCCCTTTTTATTATTTTATTCACACATGGTTGGAAAGATATTTATGTAAATATCTGCATAAAAATTCACTCTGTGAAAACAACAAATAGCATTTTACCCTTTGTGTTGCTGCTTATAATTTCCCAAAGGTCTCCTCCAACCCTAGAGAACACAGTAACCTGCACCCTGTACTCTAACCTGCACACCCAAAACTGATTTGTCATGATGTATAGGCAGTGGTGGTGCCATATCTAGACATAAGTTAAAATCCATTATCTTGCTTGGGTTCATAAGTTGCCAAACTGACCAATTTGTTCTTTCCTGCCTACTTGAGCAAGGAGACTCCCACAAGGTAGTTATTGAAAGAGACTGAGCTAAGAATACAAAATATGGTACATATCAGCCAATTTAGACAGTATTGGTAGTTACTTCCCCCAAAACATTAAAACTTAATGACAGGCAGGAAAAGGAGAGAAGGCATCTCTTCTATTCCTATAATCTTCCAGTGTCTACAAAACTACCATGCAGCCCAGATTATCAGATTTTTAAAATCATGGTTCCTAATCACACAAGATTCTCCGGCTAAAGAGGACACTTCCCCCTGAGAATGATTTTAAGATACACTTTTTACCTTCCATTTTAATATCTCTGAAATTGGAAAATATCAGTGGTAGTCTATAACTAACTAGCAGCAATTTGTTACTTAATTGAACATAAAACCACATTGAATCTTCAATCAATGTGACTTGGATTCCAACAAACTTGGTATGTTTAAAGGCAAAGTTAGATAGGAAATGATAGACCTCAGATTCCACACTATGTTACAGTCTTATCAAATAGCAAACCAGTACTCAAAAATCCACTGATTAATCAACCCACCATATTTGATGTTTGACCATACCTATAGGTGCATTTTCACTTTTGTCTTCCTCTTCAAAGCAGGTGCAGCTGCATAGTATGTATTCAACACCCATAGCAAACACTCAATTTAAAAGAGTATCTTTTTTATATTTAATATGTGGATACAGAAATAACCGGAAAAGATAAATATGCTCACCAAATGCAAAGAAAATTACAGTCATATAAATACCTCTTATTACCTTTCCCTCAGCTCTGCAGAAAATATGAAATCAGTTGGAATGTTCATTTTATGTGGCTCTGAAGGTATTGTTCTCATAAGGGTAAAATGAGAAACAGTAAATTATTGTGAAGTTTAGTAATAAGAGCAAAGAAGACATATTTATGAGAGTAAAAATGTTGAGTAGTGTTTGGCCATAGAATCTTGAAACTCATTTAAATTGATTTCTCTTAACCAGTGTAAAAATGATTTATCAATAAAGGCTTATATCTGAAAGTTTTCTTGTTTTTAATGTTCTCTTAAGAAGTCTTTCTTTTCCTATGAACACTTTGGAATATGTTCTACTTATCAAATAAAACTGTAGGCACCTTGCAATATCAGAGATGGTTTTCCTTCTAGAAGTTTTAGTTGTCATTATGTGTTATTCAAGACAAATAAAATGTGGTTGGCTTAAATGTTTTAGAAATCTCTAAGTAAAGAAATAACTTGTTGATTATATTAAGACTTTTTGGGGAGATGGAATATCACAGCCAAGATAATGCTAAGTCTCAGCCAGTGTTTTAGTTTTTTTTGCTTCCAAAGCAAATACCATGCAATGAGTTGGCTTAATGCGATTTATTAGCTCATGGTTTTGAGACTAGGAGAAATTCAAAATCAAGGCTTTATCAAGGCAATGCTTTCTCCCAGAAGTCTAGGGTTTGAGGGCTGGATGCCAACAATCCTTGGTCCTTGGCTTCTGTGTCACATGGCAGGTCACCTGGTAGCCTCTCCTGGCTTCTCATTTTTCCTCCAGATTCCATTGCTGCTTCTGTCTGTTCCCTGTATCTTTCTCTCTCTCTCTGTGACCTTCCCTATAAGGCCTTCAGTAATAGGATTAAGACCCTTCTTGATTCAGCTGGACCACATCTTAGCTGAAGTCACCTTATCACAAGGTCTAATTTATATTGTCATATTTTGCAGCAATGGCAAGAAGATATTTTTTCATTACTAACAGACAACAGCAGGGGTATATAAGGGGGTATATGATTTTTCCTTTTGGAGTAATGAAAACATTCTCAAATTGCCTGAGGTGATGACAGCACAACTCTGTGATGAAAATAAGAGCCACTGGGTGTACACTTTGAATGGACTGTACAAAGCATGGGACTGTATAATACAGGGAATCCAGTGGTTGGAAGATGAGCTGTGGTTAACAGGACAAATAGGAGAATGTTTTCTCCTGAATGATAACAAACATATAATACTAATGTAGGGTGTTAATTGGGTGGGTTGGGGTAAAAATACACCAAACGTAAGGTATTGGCTATAGTTAGTATTATTTTGACGATACTCTTTCATTGTTTGTAACAAATGTTTCACAACAATACAAGGTGTTGGTGGGGGTGGGGAGAGGTGTGGGAGCCTTGTGTGATGATGGGCATGTTTGTTTTGTAGATTCACAGAAGTTACTATATATTTGCTGTTTGTATATGTTCATGTATGAATGATATACTTCAGGAAAATTTTTTTAAAAAAATTCCAATTTACAAGAGTTCATAGCCACAGGAATGGATTAAGTTTAAGAACCTGTTTTTCTGCAGTATTTAGCTCCAAACCACCACCACTAGTCACATTTAATTGTATGGCATGCTTGCTTTTGGCCCTGGCTCTGCTATTTGGAGAATCAGATAAATATCTGCACTATATCAGATAAAACCTACCCATTATATCTAAGATATAGCTTCAGGTAATGAAAATTATCATGACATGTTCAACCTGTGTGTCAGAGACTTTTTATAAATACCTTATCTCATGAATGGAGAATTCAAGTTGAGTATGAATGAGAAAGGTTTTCCTCATTGGGAAAAGATGAGTCACAGTATTGTTCTGTTTCTTATTTGTTCTTTTCTTTTATATTATTATAACTTTATTTACAGTACTTACCCAAGGACATGTTTAATGTATTAATGGTTTGAAATAGAAAAAAAATATTTGGAATCCTATTCTAGTGTGAAAATGCAGCATCGGTTAGTGGCATCTTTCAACAAACACCCTTAGGTATGCTTGCCTGGGCAATCATTGGGATATTTTTTCCCTTTTATCCAATAAATATGTTTCTACTAGGCATTGTGCAATTCTCTGGGGAATGCTTAGCGTTTTTAATGGATAGATAGAAGTAGGTTGTTTGTTTTGTTTTTTACTTATTTCTGTTGTTACAAATTCCCTGCAAGAATGTTACTTTGAGTTGCCAGTAACTGGTAGATTTAAAGAAATGTATGAAGTCCAAGACAATTTGGAACATTGTACATTGCCTTTGGTCACTTTTATGGCATTGCATCTAATCAAATCCCATCCATCTTGATTGGCCTCCATGTAATTTGGCTGTAGAAGAAACACCTCAACCTCAGCACCATTTAAGAAGGCCCATACGTGAGCAAAGCCCTTAAGGAAGCGTCCTGAAAAGGGAGGATGCTGTCCTCTTTAAAGATGCAAGCTTAGTAAAAATTATTTTTATAGGAGTAACCACAACCTTTAGTTTAGCTTCATATACCTTTTTCAGGTACATATGACACACATTCTCCTAATCCTTTCAGAGTGTGATTGCCTTGTTTGTGTGAAGTCCTTTTTATTTCTACTTGATTATAAATTCCTTAAGGCAAATACTGTGCCTTAGAATGTTTTATTTTGCAGAGAATAACTATTACATCACCTTGAATGCATTATATCATTAGTATATTTAATTAAATAAAAATACTGACCTCTGTTCTTGGTGATTGGAGTTTCATGTAGAAAAGGAAAAAATGCTTCTAACGACTTAGGATAACACTAGCAACAGAGGATGGAGAATGTAGGAAGATAGAAGAGACTTTCTTATGCTGAGATAAAATCTAGTGTGTTCAAAGCCATAACGAACCACCATGCGACATATTGGCATACTCTCCACTAGAAGTGTTCAGTCAGTCTGTGCAAGCACTCGAGGAATTTTCTGGAGTGGACTTAATCATCTAATTGGTGGCTGGTTTATTTGACCTTTTCTATTCTTTAACTCTGATGCTTGATTATAAAGAAATGAAATATAGCATCTCCTTTGTATTGTGTTATAAAATTCTCTATACTTACATGAATATATATTATAAATATAAATAAACATATACAACATAGGAACATTTCATTAGAGATAATTTTTTCATTAATTTTGTCCATTTTAACAAGTTTGAGTGAGGAACATGGCAGGAATACTCAATGTATAACCAAATTTCCTTTATAAATTTTCAGAAGCAGCCATAAACTGTTTGCTCAGTCTTTCGAGTTATTTCAATGTTGTTACAACCTCATGATTATCTGGTTTTTGTATCTCAATTAAAAAATCGACCATAATAAAGGACAGTGGGGACTGGCCCATATATTAGCAGTATGGGATATTTGATAGCCAAACATTGTTAACAATTAATGAGAATTAGAAAGTTTTATAATGACTAGGAGGCACCAGATGAGAAAGAAAACTTTTCTGTGTGTTCCCAGAGGGAAGAATTAGGAAGAAAGGGGCCAAAGCTGAAAGAAGTACAGGTTTCTGTTGGATATAAGGACGATATTTTTAACATTTGTGTTCTGAAAATGGATAACTTTGCCTCAAGTATTTTCCTTGTATCAGATATTTCTAAGCAGAAAAATTTTAAATCTATGTAATAAAGACATTGTAGAGCACATTCAAGCATCTGAAAAAAGAGATGAGAAAAGGTGACCTCTGAATTCCTGTGATGTCTGGTGTCATCAACAAACAGTTAATTGAACAGTGTGTACCATTTAAGAAGGCACAGAAGTGAGTAAAGCACTTAAGGAATCTACTTTTAAAACTTCATTTTCCCCCTTAAGCAAGCATCTTTAAAAAATTGGTTTTATATATCATCACATTTTATGATTGTTTCACATGTATCAAGATTTGCCTATATATTTTGGTATTGAGTTAGAATTTGTAAAAGGAATAACCTTTTATTTCTTTGCGAGGTGAATCCTTATATCTCGCTGTATTGTCCAGATAGGTTCCATGATATATAATTGACAATGAAAGGATTGATATGAGGAAGACACTTTTTAAAAAAGAATATTTCACAAAATGGAACCTGTGTTGATGTTTCACCAGGTGGAAATGAGACCTTGGCAGTGGAAAAGGAAGACAGAAACGAGATTGGAAGGATGGGGCCAGTTAAAGAAATAGCATGAGTGTCAGCTAGAGGAATTTGAATTTAGTAGGTAGCCATTGTAAAGTATTGATTAGGACAATAAGTTTATAAAAGTAAGATAAATCCGTCAGTAATGTACAGGAACCACTAAAAGGAGAGAGATAATCATGGAAGCAATTACCAGGGCTATGAAATCAGTATTATTGCCCTAACCCTTGTAATTAGTGACATTGGAGAAGAAGTATTGGCATAAGGTCATGATTTTCTACATTGGGATAAAGAGTATGGTTGGAATTGTGGGGTGGAGGATAGCTTTTTCTCAAATTAAAATTTCCCTGTCCTTTAAATAGAATATCATGTTATCTAAAAATTCTCATTAATGTATAGTTGATAGTCTACAGTTGCCAAATATATTAGTAGGCACAAAACTATTGGTTTTCTGTGCTAATGGAGAATCCACAATGATTCCACTGAGTGTGATTCATGTACCAGACTAGAAATGACCTATTCAACAAACTCATGAAATGCAGTCAGTTCAATTGGTAAATCATCATGTTTCAAAAGATTTATTGGTGTGTATGTGTATGTATATGCACATTATATATAATATATATTATATATATTCCCCCTCTAGTAATTACATTGACTGGACACCTGATCGGTTGACTGCTAAAAGGCTGATTTCCCTTCCTAGTACTCTTTGGCCTCAGTGATCTACTAACTTTACTATTATTTTATTAAGGCATTTCCTCAAAATGAATCTGTAAATTAGATTAGTTGCATTCAATTTCCATCTCCACTGTAGCATTTGGCAAGTCACTCATCTGTGAGCTCAAAACCTCATTCGTTGTTGTGAAGATACAATTAATTAACTCATGTCGATAATATTTTGTAAATGTAAATCCACAGACAAATTAGTTGTTTTTATTCTTGTTATGGTAGCAGAAGCTCAGAATATTGTTTCTTTTGAAAAATGATCATAGACAAGTCATAAACCTTAGCCTCCTTGAGATGAGTTAAGACTATTCTTCATTCTTAGACCTGGCATTTGTTGCCACAAAATAATTAAACCTTAGGGGAAAGATTTGAAAGATCTGTTTTAAACTGTCATCTTTGGATTTCATTTCAAAGTTTCTAAGAAAGACACTTATGCTTGCCCTCCTCATCTGACCTTTTTGAGCATTTCTCTGGTCCATTGGACATGTAGTTGAAGTTTAAATGACTTTACAACCTCCTTTGTTTTTTTTTATCTCCTATACAGTATATTAAGGGTGTACATGATAGTTACCAATCTGTTTGCATTTAATTTTAAAAATATTTTTATGTTGTCAGTGATAATGTGGAAGTTTCTGGAACTTCTTGGATTTTTGTTTTTTTCACAACTGTTTTAAAAATGGATATTGTAACTAAAAGATTAAATATATCCAATATGAAAAATAGCTTCATCAACCAGTCACTATGTTTGAAATTTTATTTGAAGAGTAAAGACAAAGTGAAAACAAATTGCATGGGATTTTTATTCAAAACTTCAAATGGCAACGATCTTTTAATGTTGGGAATAGAGAGATACTTCTTTTTCCAACAAAATGTGACTTTTTATGAGACTTCAATCTTTGAAATATAGTACTCTTCCAGCACATCCTCAATATTTACATTTCAAGTTCTTTTTACAAAAATGTATGCCATTTTGAAACAAAATACTGTTGAGATCATGATCTGAAATACTTGTTGGAGAGTTCACAAAGGACTCATGGAATCTGGTCTTTACAAATCTGGTGTATACTGGCATAAACAAAATATGGCGGAATGGCAGGGAATATCCATAGATAAAATTACTAATTTTCTACATGAGTGGTCAGCAGACTATGGCCTGTGTGCCAACTCTGGCTGGTGGCCTGTTTTTGTATAGCTGTGAGCTAAACATGTTTTTCACATTTTAAAAGGGTTGTAAAAAAGTATTTACTATCTGGCCTTTTATAGGAAAAGTATACCAACCCCTTCTCTATACAATAGCTATTGGAATTTAGGATGACTATTAAACAAGACACTTCGGTAATGTGTCAGTACCATCAGCACTACTCATTTCTAAAATGAGGCACTTCTGTTTGAATATATACATTTCCAAAACATAATTACATCTGATAAGCAGCACAGCTACTTAACTCTCACCCTTTATAATTAGGCCTCCACATTTTGAAATCCCAGCATTCTTAAGGGCTGAAGTAAACAAGCACTGAGTATTTCAGATGTCAGTCACTGAGCTCCTCAGCAGTTAGACACGACTTACCATGTTAAAATTCATGATTTAGATATTGCCAATAGAAGGTGATCGTACTGCATAATTTAAATAGCATTTATAAAAGCATGTTTAGAAACCCAAATTCATTCTTCTTAGTAGCAAGAATAACTAGTTAACTTAGTAGCTACTTATTTTTTACAAAAAAAAAAAAAAAAAAAAAAAAA